>ML392352.1:68259-116646 GCA_005239525.1 Nicotiana knightiana
GAAAGTCATAACCGAGGGTTTAGAAGTTGGATTAGAAATAACGATACTTTGGGTGCAATCTAAAGTGAACTGTAATGCAATCTAGCTAGCGTAACTTGAGAGAGTGCGTCTAGTAAATTATCATAATTACTTGAGAGAGATTTATGGTAGATAGAGTGTTCATGATTTATAGATATAATTAATCAAGTTATATGAAATATCCGAGAAGGAAGTTCACCAACGAGGGAAACCATAACCTTAAACCTTTATCATAATTGTTTACAACACGTTGTTAGTAATTGTTAGTTATTATTATTGTCAGTAGAATTCTTAAAACATCACCAATTTATATTCAAAAAGTCTTGAGAGAATTGATTGAGTAAAAGTTGCATATTCTAAAGACTTGATTGATACGTAAATTCCCTGTGGGATCGACTCTGGGCATAATACCCCGGATTATATTTGCAACGCCCGCTTAGTCTTTTATAAGACATAGCTGGCATGAAATACGGTTATGGAATCATGGTATCACCCTTCAGGTGGATCAGTCTAATCATTTCAAATGTTCCTTTTCCTTGACTCTATTTGGACTGAGGTTAACCATTGAGTTGGTCCATTGAGATCGTCCTCGTCATCTCGTACCTCGGCACAATAGGCATTGTGTATCTCGTCCCAAGTGGTTGGGGGGTATTTAATGAGTCGGCTTAGCAATTTTCTGGTCGCCCATGAACTGCTCCTATTTAACCCGTTTTGGAAAGCTGCTACCGCCATTCCCTCTGATACATTTGGAAGAGTCATTCCCACACGGTTGAATCGAGTGAGGAAGTCCCTTAGTCCTTCGCTGGGTAACGGTTTAATGGAGAATATGTCATTCACTCTCGCCTCTACTTTCTTAGCTCCATCATGGGCGGTGATAAACTTGTCGGCCATCTCCTCGAACGTTTCTATGGAGAGAGCCGGTAACTGTGAGTACCAAGTTAGTGCTCCCCCGGTGAGGGTTTCACCAAACTTCTTCAGCAATATGGAAGACATTTGTTCTTTAGCGAGGTCGTTGCCTTTCACTACAGTGACATAGTGGGTCACATGATCCTCAGTGTCCGTCGTACGTCATATATTTTCAAATATGGTAGAATTTTGAAGGTTTTAGGTATGGAGTGTGGTGCAAATGCATCACTGTCGTTGCTCAACAAACCGGCCAGCATCCCATTTTGGTAAGAGCTTTGGGGCGCCCAGTATGTTAAGTTATGCGTCTTTTGTTTTGATGATTTAACAAACTTCATGAGAGAACAAGTTAAGGAACCTGATACAATTAGTTCTCTTGCTTTCAAAGTAACCAGTCAAATGTCTGGTTCAATTCTCAACAAAATCAGATAAGGGAAAAGCAGAGGGAACATATATGGATAAGTTCCCCTGGTTGTCGTATAGTCAACTCTACAACTTTAAACATTCTCAAGACCTTAAGATCACAAGGTTTCAGGTTGGGATCCAGTTTAGGATATGGCTCAACTCTTCAGAGTCGAAGGAACAACTGAGGGAACAGGTCCTTACCAGTTCCCGAGGTGTCTGTGCGAAGTCAACTCTCCAGTTGAAAAGTTGCTTCCTGCACACGCTACAATACTGCAACAGTCAACTTTCTGTGGAAAGATTTTTACTTACCTTGCTTACATCATTGTAAGTGATGTCACACATGTATTATTAACATCAAGGAAGGTAAAACAATCACTTGAACACTTGCAAATGTTATATCAAGTGCTAGCTGCCACATCTCTCAAGAACAAAGCTACTACAACCTCAAGGACCAGATCCAAAGATTGAAGATATCTTAAGTCCTTATGTTTGTTGAGTCTTTGTTATTTTGTTCATCACTTGTAATTCCTACTTAGCTTAGTTAGAAGCTTTGTGTAGGAAACTCTTCGTAAATCTTAAACCCTTGTGTTTGTGTCTTGGCTAGAGTTAGCCATGGTGTAAAGTCTTTGTAATAGAGTTTTTACAAAGTGGCTTGTAATAGTGTTCTTACAAGTTAGTGAGTGATTAAGTCTTTGTAATAGAGTTATTACAAAGTGTCTTGTAATGGTGTAGTTACAAATTAGTGAGGGATTAACAGGTTAATTCCTAGGTTACAATAGGTTGTAATCTAAAGATTGCTCAGTAATGAAGTTGAAATCCTACAAGGGTAGGTCGTGGTTTTTAATCCCGTTGAGCTTGGAGTTTTCCATGTAAAATTCCTCTGTGTTCTTTATTTACTGCCGATTTCTGTGGGAACAAATAGAGAACCCGGTACTCTATACTGTTTGATTTTATAGTCTGTTGCTTATGGTGGGAACTGATAGAGAATTGGGTTCTCTATACAGTTTGGTGGACGCTTAGTTTCTATCAATTGGTATCAAAACAGGTTCTTTCTAAAAGGTTAACACCTAGAAATGATCTACATGGCTTCTCCACTAAACTTCGAGGAAGGACAATCAACGTACATACCACCAAGTTTCAATGTCCAATACTATGGTTGGTGGAAAGCAAGAATGCATGAATTCATTATCGCTGAGGACACAAAGTTGTGGGATGTAATCTGTGATGGACCTTTTGTTCCCATGAAAACTATTGGTGAGGGAACAATTGAGAAGAATTTTAGGGCAAAGAAGATTCTTGTTTGTGGCATCAGACTAGATGAGTACAACCGCATCTCAGCTTGTCAGTCTGCTAAGGAGATTTGGGAAGCTCTTCAAACTGCCCATGAGGGAACTAATCAGGTTAATCAGTCTAAAATTGATATGCTTACTACTGAGTATGAGCTTTTCAAGATGAAAGAGGATGAGTCTATTCAAGATATGCACACACGTTTCACCTCCATTATCAATGAGCTTCACTCCCTTGGTGAAGTCATCCCAAGAAACATGCTGGTCCAAAAAATACTAAGTGTTTTACCAGGTTCTTGAGAAAGTAAAGTGAATGATATCACAGAAGCCAAGGATTTGCAGAAGCTGACCATTGATGAACTCATTGGAAATCTCAAAACTTATGAGATGAAGAGAAAGAAGGATCTTGAAAAAAGAGATCCCAAGAAGGAGAGAAACCTAGTTCTCAAGGCTGCCAACAAAGCAGATACATCTGTGATGGTTGTTGACAATGGATCTTCAGAATATGAGTCAATCTTTGCACTCATGGCGAAATCAGATGATGATGAGGACAAGGAGGAAGATGAGGTAATTTTTCTTGATGTTCAAAGAAATTTGAAAACTTACTCTAAGAAAAAAATTGATGTCCTTAGCAAGTGTGTTGATTGATGCCTATCATAGCCTCATTAATGAGGCACAATTATTGGAACCTGGCCCAAAAGACTCTCACTTGAAGGCTGCCAAAGGAATTTTGAGGCATCCTAAGGGAATGCAGGACCTGGTCCTCGTCTACTTTTCAGGAGATACTTTTGACTTGGTTGGATATGCTGATGCTGATTATGTTGAATATCTAGTGGATAGAAAGAGCACATCTGGAATGACAAATTTTCTGGGGTCATGCTTGATCTCATGGGGTAAAGAAACAAACTGTGTGGCTCTTTCTACCGCTGAAGTTGAATACGTGGTTGTTGCTTCTTGTTGTGCTCAACTACTACAGATCAAGCAACGTCTTGAAGACTTTGGTGTATTTACAGCTTGAACCCGGTACACCACAAGAGGACAAAGCACATTGATGTGCGACATCACTTTTTGAGGGATAATGTTGAAAAGGTTCTGATTTGCATGAAGTTATGGAAGATAGAGGACTAGGTAGAAGACATCTTCACCAAGGCGCTGGGTAGTGAACACTTTGAAAGAAATCGTCTGGAGTTGGGGTTGATCAAGCTTAACTAAGGACCTGGTCCCTCGATGATTGGCTATGTTAAGAAGTAAAGGTACATTGCTAAAAACTATTTTTTGGGGACATCTAACTCAAATATACTTTTACTGGTATACATACATGGCAGTTTCAGGACAAAACAAGTAAGAGTGACATTGCCTTTCTAGGAGTTTTTACTCAAATTTTCAAAAATCGTCAAGGAACCTGGTTCTTGTGACTCAGATTAGTAGTCTCTTCAATACTTATATGCCTTTTTAAACTGCTAAAGTGAATGTAATTAATTTATTCCCATCTCTCTCCAAATTTTTGAAGTCCAAAATGTTAAACCTTTTCTGAACTGACCTGTTGCCCCAAAAAACTATTTCCTTCTTTCACACCCAACCAAAACCGATTCTTTACTTCAAAATTAAATCAACCTTATCTCAAAAACAATTCTTCTCTCAAAATATGCCAGAAGTGAACCCAAATCTGTCACCTCCCAAAATCCTAACTCCATCTTAATCGAAACCCGAGAAGTCTTTGGTAAATTTTGATGGGACTTTAATTGAAAAAGAATGGGATAGATCTAATACTCTAGAGAGTGAGGCGGGAACTGTTGATGGGTTTGTAGAAGACTTGAAGGATGGAGGAATCGGTGAATGTGCTTGAAAAAGGGGAACTGAATGACGTACTCGGTCCCTCAAATCCTTCTCAGGAGGTTAATTCTAATGATGATCTTTTTCTTTTTGAGTTTTGTGTTTAAACGAACTTCCAATCCAGTGAAAAGGACTGATGAAAAGTAGGTTGATTGATGTGACTTGCTGATGTGGTGATTGTGGAAGACAAAATGAAGTGGAAAAATCTTCACTTGTGAAAAAAAAATTGAGAAAAGAAAGTTGGTTGAGAAAGATGCAGCAGATGATAAGGGTGAACAGATTGAGAAGAAGAAGAAGGAGACATGGCCGCTCAGGGAAAGAAAGGGTAGTGTGAGTGAGTAACCTGGTTCCTTACATAAGCAAAATGTTGACTTATCAGGTTTGGACAGGTAGAGGACTCTGAAGTCTCAGAAAGTGCTGTTAGGTAGAGTGTTGACTTTGATATTGCTGAAAAATGGAGGAACTTCTTGACATTGTTGATTTCCAAAAAAAAAAATAGAATCACCTCTTTTTTCCTCCAAGTCCCAACGTGGACAAAGAGAGCAGATGATCATTGATAAAAGGATTGTGAATGAATGAATGGACAAGCTCATCAAGGACTTAGCCCCTTACTTTTCCTCCTGCCCAGTGATTCATGTCTTTCACTCTTTCCAAATTTCCTTGAATTCCTATCTTCTTTTGATCCCTATGTTTGATGACATTGGTACTTTAAATGTTTAAATTGTCATATTATGTATTGTTGAAACTACTGTGCTTTTATTATAATTACTCTGCTATGGGCAATCACTCTATTTTGTGCAATGACATTCACTTGTCGTTCTTGTTATTGTTTATGTTGTGTTGCCCAAGTGGCATTAGTTAATGTTATTGAACTTCTTTTTGGTTGTGCTTCTTCTGTTATTCTTTTCAATGATGCCAAAAGGGGGAAGTTATATAGGTGTCAACATGGGGGAGTAACATAATCGAATTGATATATTGTGTTGTGTATGAAAGATAGCTCTGCTTCGCAGGGGGAACATTGAACGTTGCTGATAACATGTTGATTATAGGTCTGATCCGCAGGGAAACTTGTGAGGAATCTGGTTCTCAAGGGGAACATTAATTTTGGTTTTGTCATCATCAAAAAGGGAGAAATTGATAAGTTATGTTATTTTTTGTTTTGATGATTTTCCAAACAATCTTGAAGAACTAGTTGTGATCAGTTCCTTTGATCTGGTTCTCATGGAATATGGCTGATTCAGGGGGAACAATGTGGAGATCTGGTTCTCACGGGGAATATCGATTCTAAGTTTGTCATCATCAAAAAGGGGAAAATTGTTAAGTTATGCGTCTTTTGTTTGATGATTTGACAAACTTCATGAGAGAACCAGATAAGGAACCTGATACAATTAGTTCTCTTGCGTTCAGAGTAACCAGTCAGATGTCTGGTTTAATTCTTAACGAAATCAGATAAGGGAAAAGCAGAGGGAATAGATATGAATCAGTTCCCCTGGTCTTCGTATAGTCAACTCTACAGCTTTAAACATTCTCAAGACCTTAAGATCACAAGGTTTCAGGCTGGGATCTAGTTTGGGATACGGCTAAACTCTTCAGAGTCGAAGGAATAGCTGAGGGAACAGGTCCTTACCAGTTCCCGAGGTGCCTGTACGAAGTCAGCTCTCCAGTCGGAAAGTTGCTGTCTGCACACGCTACAATACAGGAACAGTGCATCAGTCAACTTTCTGTGGAAAGCTTTTTACCTACCTTGCTTACAACATTGTAAGTGATGTCACACATGTATTATTAAAATCAAGGAAGGTAAAACAATCACTTTAACACTTGCAAAAAAAATAAAATATTCTCTCAAGTGCTAGTTGCCACACCTCTCAAGAACAAAGCTACCGCAACCTCAAGGACCAGATCCAAAGAGAAGATATCTTAAGTCCTTAGGTTTGTTGAGTCTTTGTTATTTTGTTCTTCACTTGTAATTACTACTTAGCTTAGTTAGAAGCATTGTGTAGGAAACGCTTTGTAAATCATAAACCCTTGTATTTGTGTTTTGGTTAGAGTTAGTCATGGTGTAAAGTCTTTGTAATAGAGTTATTACAAAGTGGCTTGTAATAGTATTGTTACAAGTTAGTGAGTGATTAAGTCTTTGTAATAGAGTTATTACAAAGTGTCTCTTAATAGTGTAGTTACAAGTTAGTGAGAGATTAACAGGTTAATTCCTAGGTTACAATAGGTTGTAATCTGAAGATTACTCAGTAGTGAAATTGAAATCCTACAAGGGTAGGTCGTGGTTTTTAATCTCGTTGAGCTGTGAGTTTTTCACGTAAAATTCCTCTGGGTTCTTTATTTACTGTCAATTTACTGTGGGAACAAATAGAGAACCTGGTACCTTATACTGTTTGGTTTTACAGTATGTTTCTTACGGTGGGAACTGATAGAGAACCGGATTCTCTATACAGTTTGGTGGACGCTTAGTTTCTATGGTATTTTGTCTACCTTTCTTGGTGCTCTTTCATTTGGTTGCGGAGAATTTTGTTCTCGTTCTCCATCTCCTCCATATTTCTCAAAATGGTTGTGAGGTTGTCGCTACCTGCATCATTAACGTTGTGAGTAATAACTGTTACATGAGGAAGGTTGTGTTGCTCATTTGTCGCTGGTGCGACGCAAACTATCGCATCTTCCATGTTCGTCCTTTGGGTGAGTTTGTCGAGTATACTGGTCGGCGTGCTTGTTAACCACGCTTCGAGCAGCTTTTTCACTGTTGTGGTCCCTCTTATGTTATGGACGTAGAGGCCCCTTTTCCGTGTGAGGTTGTGATGCTGCCGTGAGGGAGGGGGTGAACCACTCCGCCTGAGGGAGGTGTTTGGCGTCATGTTCTCCTCGTCTGTTCTGGTGACCTCATTGATGGTGTTTAGGAGGTTGGTATTAAGACCGACTACTTCTTTCATTCTTTCCTCTCCATTATCTGCCATGTTAGACTATGCGCGCGGGAAAAGACGAGATTTTGTGTTGTGTTTTTTTTTAAATCTGAAATAAACTGAAACTTTGACTAGAAAATTCCCACACACGGCGCCAAATTGTTTGACCAAAAAAATTATAATCCTTGGTTAAACTAACTAATCAGTTATTAAGAAGAGTTAGTCCTAGTTAAAGCTAATAACTCTAGATCTTAGATGAATAATATGAACATTGATACAACATAATAAAAGCGTTATCAATAGATGCGTCAAGATGCGGTAGTGTCCAAGAAACACCAAGTATTAAATATTATTAAATGGTAATAAATATAAATAAGGAGGAAGATTCACCCAATATTGAATAGGGTGAAAGATTCCTTTCTCTGACAATGATGATGACAAGAATATGAAAAAATATTGTGCACTTTCTCGGATCTGATGAAAATGACAATAGATAATCCACAAAAGGTTAAGTCTCTTCAAAAAGTAATTCTTTGTATTTTTCGTGAGAGCTTATCCTTTTACAAGTGTTCTTATCATATAGAATATTACATGTCTTTTCCCTCGTCTTTCCTTATATTTATATGGGATATTTCCAAAGAACCCTAAAGTACAATAAGAGAGAATATTCGACAGAATATTTCCTCTAAAGATACCAGTACAAAGCTAGACGTTATTTCTAACTTTACTACTCGATCTCGGTAGTGAGTGGTCGCTAGGTTGCTCGATTCATTAGATTAATGGCCGACCTCGACCGCACCACTCGTAATGATTTGCGAGTCGCGCTTAACGTTCTTTTCTGCATGACTTAATTCTCAATATGATTTTGATCCATACAGAAACGAAAAACAAAAGACTGGCGGATGATCTTACAAAGATTTTTGTGGGTTCTAGTCGAAGCAACGTTGTCACTTGATATGACTATCTATAAATCGCAAATGGGATAGATCAAATTCAAGAAATGAAGGATGGTTACGTGAATTCATTTTTGCAACTAAATCTTTCCCATTTAATAATGATGACGTTGAAGTTGAGGCCATTGTTAAAGTTGGACCATTGGCATCTTTGTCACAGGCTGGACCTAATTGAAACAGTTGAATTGTTTTCTAGATCTAGTTTTACTTTCATTTTCTCTCCCCATGTTTCTTGTGAAGTTTCAAAATGTATATTTGTACAAACCAAAATAATATTGAACTTTTAGATTATCAATTGTTGCATCACAAACTAAAGACCTTACGACTTACGAGTAGTAATTAAGCATATAAACATGTTTTGCAGATTACCTAATTTACAGACTCAAACTTAATAGAGATCAATGTTTAAATGTGGGTATGTACAAAGAAAACCGACAACTCGTATCAAACCCATCATCCGAGTTAAACCGAAAAAGAAAATCCGATTATGGTTTAGTTTGGTATTAAGAAAAAAATTTCGACCATAATTGGTTTAGTTTGATTTTAATTGAAAAAAATCAAATCGAAACCAAAACCAACCCGACATTACATGTATACAAGATTTTAAAATATTTTATACATAAAAATAATCATTGTAATGTAATTTATAAATATTTTTTAAGCAATTTCATAGTTCTCTTTTTAATATATTATTTCAAGTTTGGACTTAGAAGTTTTGAATGGTCAAATATATTTTATAGCTTATAAAAGTTAGTAACTCAAATGAAGTCCAACGCAAAATTAAATTAATATTAATGCTAACCAAATAGAATTCAAAATCAAGTCAATACTAGGAATGGCAATAATGTTGGATATTTATTTATTTTAGTCAATACTAGGAATGACAATAGTGTTGGATATTTATATTCTTTGTTCTGCATTAGTTTATATAGTAAAAATGCATAACTTATTTTTATATTACTTAGTCATGTAATTAATACTTAGTACTTATTAGTCCTACTTATTTTATCATAATTTGGTACTTTTAGATTATGTTTATTTTTATTATGACTTATTAATTAGCAATGTTTATTTTAAGCAACTTGTTAAGTATTTTAGTATAATATCATGACTCTTCTCACATTACTTTGTATTTTTTTTTTGGATAACATCTTATATAGTTCTATCCTACTAGGACCAAAAAAAAATATTAGAGCACAAGTTATATATTTTATGCTATGAAGAGTTTGTCGATAAAATCCGAAAAAAATCCAAGAAGATCGAGAAAACCGAAAAAACTAAGAAAAATCGAGATTGAGAAACTCGACTTTTGTTGGTTTGGTTTATAAATTTAAAAATTTAAGATGATTGATTTGATTTGGTGATTGAAAAGTCCGAACTAACCCGACCAATGTACACCTCCTATTTAAAAGTATATGAGTGATCAATGAGTTCGCATTTTATTAACTAGCCCGACCCGCCTATATTTGAGCGGGTAAGATGAGCGATATTTTTTCCCTCCGTAGAATTAGGGGTGTGCATAGTTTCGGCAAACCCAAAATCCAAACCGTAATTGAAAATTTTTGGATTTTTTGGTTTGGATTTTTGGATTATGGATTAGATTTTGGATTTAATTTTTAAATTTTTTAGATTTCGAATTAGATATTGGATTTGGTACTTTGAATTTTTGGATATCTGAAAATTCAAAATTCTTATACTTTATATTTAGTCCATTATCCATATGTCACTAAAAATAAGTTTAATACCCTACCCATTATATATTATCTTATATATTTAATATTAATTACTAAGTTAATGTGAGAATACTTTCTATTTGGACATAGTTTTACTATTTCTACATCTTATTGGCTGTATTAATATCTCTATTGTATTTTATTAATAATAATTTTATTGCTTGAATGCTTCTTTTGTATGATTGCGTGAGAATGATGAACTTCTCAGACAATTTAACATGAGGAGTACTGATAATAGGCTAAAAGTGTATGGTATGGCTTATGTTATACTCTAACTTAATAATGCTTTATTGTCTTAAGTATGTGAAATAAGGATAAAATGTGCTCTAATGGTGACTTGTGTGTTTCACAGGGGTGAAATACCGTAAGGAAAGCTTATGACGGTGATCCGGGCAAGAATTGAAGTAGAATAGACCATGGGGTACCTTTTGGATGAATTGAAGATTGAAGACTCAGGGATTTATGCGGAGATAGTAGAAAACCCTACTAGCGCGGGCATTAGCACGCCCGCGCTAGTCCAGCGATCCAGAGGCAGACAGAAACCCCACTAGCGCGGGCATAGCGTGGCCTTAGCGTGCATGCGCTAGTCCAGACGCGTGAGGCATTATTTCAGGGGTAAATTTGGAAGTCCGAGGCCATTCTACATCAACTATATAAAGTCCACTTCACCCAAGAGTAGTGGGAAATCAGGTTTTAGAGTTTAGAACACAAAATCAAGAGGCAAGTAGGCAATTGCGGCATCAATCCATATCTCCTTCTCTTGTGATTTTTATCATTGTTCATGACTTCTTTTATAGTTTTCAGTATTTCTATGAGTAGCTAAATACTTTAATCTAAGGTTGTGGTGAAACCCGTTGGGGATGAACTAGTTGGCTTGTGAATATAGTTTTGAGTTGGTTATTTATCTCTATTTGTTCAACTACGTTCTTGTTGTAGTTAATTGAAAGGATCCTCAATTAGCTGTGCCTATTTATTATGTATCTGCTTGAGAGAGAGTGCATATTTAGGTAGTTGTTGAACAACATCACTCCCGGAGTATAGACGAGAGTCATAACCGAGGGTTTAGAGGTTGGGTTAGAGATAATATACCTCGGGTGCAATCTAAAGAGAGCTGTAACGTAAATATAGCTAGTGTAGCTCGAGAGAGTGCGTCTAATAAATTATCATAAATGCTCGAGAAAGATTTACGATAGATGGAGAGTTCATGATTGATAGATCCAACCAAGTCAAAGCTATAGGAACATACAACTAGGGAAAGTACCAATTGGGGAAATCATTGCCTTAGACCTTTATTACAATTGTTTACATCTCATTGTTAATTAATCTTTATTTTATTAATTTTGTTCAGATGTAGTAGTAAAAACACCACCAAGTGATATTCATAACTTTTGAGAAAGTTGATTATTGAGAATTTAGTAATCTGACAATAACAATTGATACGTTAATTTCCTGTGAGATCGACTCTGGGCTTGATACCCCGGATTATATTTGAAACTCCCGCTTAGTCTTTTAATTAGACATAGTTGAGCGTGATCAAATTTTGGCGTCGTTGCTGGGGAATTAACGGTGTTATCAGTTGGAGTTGGAAGAAATACAAATTTTTTAAATATAGTCAATTTTCTTCAATTTTCATCTAGGCATTGAAAGTTTGACGTTTGCTAACTTGGTTGTACAGGTGCATGCGTAGAAACTCATCGAGAATTGGTGAAGTATTTGAAACCTTATCAGACCCCGAGAAAGTTTTCAAGGCCCTAAACCGGGCCAACCGGAAAAGAAACAACAACCATCAATTAAATAACTTGAACCCGACATGGAAGATCCAAATAACAGGAACAACAATGGGGATGATGTGGTAGACCCAGTTGCGCAGATAGGGGCAGAAGCTCCTTTATATGACTGGGCACAACCCACAACAGAGAATTTGGCCACTGCAATACTAGTCCCTTAAATACAAGCTGAATCTTTCCAGATTACAAATAATATGTTGCACTTGTTGCAGAACAAGAGACTATTCTCAAGGTCATACATCGAAGACCCCCAACAGCATTTGAAGAATTTCCTGTCGATTTGCAAAACACAGAGGCAGCCAAACGTCACTCAGGAGGCAATAAAACTGTTGTTGTTTCCATTCTCAGTGACTGGAGCAGCCCAGACTTGGCTAAACTCACTCCCCATCAATTCCATTACCACATGGAAGGAGTTCGTTAAGCAGTTCGTGAACAAATTTCATCCACCCAAAAAGACAGCTCAACAAATTGATGAAATCTTGAGCTTCAGACAGAAACCAGTTGAAACATTGCAGGAGACATGGGAACGATTCAAGGGAATGCTGGTTATCTGTCCACAACATGTTATTCCTGAGCAGATGTTGGGGCGGCATTTTTATATGGGTCTGGCTGATATTGTAAAGGCAAATGTTGTTGCTTCAGCTGGTGGAGCATTCTTGAGCAAAACATGGAGAGAAAGTCAGATCCTGCTTGAACAAATGGCGCAGAATTCAGGATGGACAACCAGGAATGCACCCATTACTCCTGTAGTTCACTCAGTGCCCTTCGATCCATCCAATACTATTGCGGAGAACGTGGTCACCTTGATAACAGATAAGCATACTAACTAAGAAGGTGGAGGAATTAGGGCAAAAGCAGCAGGTACACATCGTGGATACAACCGATGGGGGGCTTATACACATCTTGTGTTAGTCAACCATTTGGTAATCAGTGGAATGCAGAATGTGATCACCCTCCTCATCCAGAGAACATGAATTATATGTCAAATTATGGACGCCACAGACAAGGGGTCAGAACTGGGGTTAGCAAGTTCAACTGTATAGACCACCTCACCAACAGCAGAACAGTGGAAACATGGGTGTCATGAGATCGCAAGGTAATGTAGCACCATATCAGAGGCCACAAGGTTATAACCATCAGAATCAACAACAAGCATACCACCCTCCTCAGCATCAACAGGGGGGAAGTCAAGAAGATGGGTTCTCCAGGTTAGAAGCTATGATGCAACAGGTTATTGGGATGACTGCCAAAATCAGTGAAAGAGTAAATGCCCATGACTCAGCCATTAAAAATATCGAGGTACAGCTGGGGAAGATTTCAAATGCAGTCAACAATCGTCCTCATGGAACTTTACCTGCTGATATTCAGGTGAATCCAAGGGAACAGGGCCCAAAGCAGCTAATGGCAGTGAGTCTCCGCAATGGCAGAGACCTGGACCTGGAACAGGAGATAGTGCATGAAAGCAGACAGACAGATGCACTAGTGCAAGTACCTATTGAAATTGATGACTCGACTCCTTTGACCAAGGTCACAGTGCAGCCAGCTGAAAGAGAATCCAGTAAGCAAAGTGAAGATGAGAAAGAATTAGAGGAAATCACTGAGCCAGCAGTAGAGGTGGTGGTTGAAAAGGAAAAAGAACAGATAACAGGAAAGAAGAGACTGCCAGCTCTATTCCCTCAAAGGCTGGCGAAATACCAGAAGGATGAGCAGTATAAGAAGTTCTTGGACATGTTAAAGCAAATACAGGTAAATATCCCATTGATTGATGCGTTGAAGGAAATGCCTGGCTATGCTAAAATGATGAAGGACTTGATGTACAGAAAATTTGACTTCCAAGATCTGACTACTGTCACCCTTACCCAGACTTGTAGTGCGGCGGTGACGCGTCCTATTGCTGAAAAGTTGTCTTACCCAGGGAGTTTTACAATTACTTGTACCATTGGCAACTTTGCTTTCGCCAAAGCTCTATGTGACTTGGGGGCCAGCATTAATCTGATGTCGCTGGCCATCTATAAAAGAGTGGGGATTGGTAGAGCCAGGCCTACCTCCATGCTGTTGCAACTTGCTGATAGGACGGTGAAGAGATCGTCGGGTATTCTGGACGATGTGTTAGTGCAAGCGGGGAAATTTGTGTTCCCTGCTGACTTTGCGATCCTAGACTGCAGGGTAGACGAGGAAATCCCCATAATCTTGGGAAGACCATTCTTGGCCACTGGCAGAGCCTTCATCGGTGAGACTGGCGAGCTTAAGATGAGGCTCAATGATGAAGAAATCACGTTCAACGTGCAGAAGTCTATGAGGCGACCAAGTGAGTTCGCCAACTACTCTCTTATTGATCCCGTGAACGTGATACTGGAAGAAGATGATGCGTCCTTGACTGTTGGGGACCCTTTGACTGCATGTTTGATGAACTTAGATGATATGAACGGTGAGGAACTAGCAGAATAGGTATTAGCACTGGAAGTAAAAGGGGCATGGTTGAGGGCTCTCAAAATTGAACCAGTACACTTGGAAAAGAGAGAGAATCCGACAGCCAAGCCCTCAGTTGAAGTACCACCCAAGTTAGAGTTGAAACCTTTACCAGCTCATCTCAGGTATGCATTTCTTGGACCTAACTCTACATTACATGTTATTATCTCATCTGGGTTGCTAGATGTGCAGGAACAACAGTTGTTACAGGTACTTTCAGAACGCAAGACTGCCATTGGTTGGACCATGGCAGATATCAAAGGGATCAGCCCATCCTATTGCATGCACAAGATTCTCCTGGAAGAGGGACACGGACCTTCTAGGGAACACCAAAGGCGTTTGAACCCAAATATGAAGGAAGTGGTGAAGAAGTAAATTATAAAGTGGTTAGATGCGGGAATCATTTTCCCCATCTCTGACAGCAGCTGGGTTAGCCCAGTACAGTGTGTACCAAAGAAGGGTGGTATGACGGTGGTAAAGAATGATAAAATAGAGCTTATATCCACTAGAACCGTCACGGGTTGGAGAATATGCATGGACTACAGAAAGTTGAACCTCGCCACCCAAAAAGACCACTTCCCACTTCCCTTCATTGATCATATGCTCGACCGACTAGCAGGGAGGTCTCATTTTTGTTTCCTTGACGGGTATTCGGTGTACAACCAGATTTCTATTGCCCCGGAGGATAGGGAAAAGACCTCCTTCACATGCCCTTATGGGGTATTTGCTTTCAGGAGGATGCCATTTGGCCTCTGTAATGCACCTGCAACATTCCAACGGTGCATGATGGTCATTTTCACAGACATGGTGGAAGATATTATGGAGGTCTTCATGGACGATTTCTCAGTGGTGGTAAATTCATTTGATGAATGCCTAGAAAATTTAAACTGTGTACTGAAGAGGTGCATCGAGACGAACCTAGTGCTGAATTGGGAGAAGTGCCATTTCATGGTACAAGATGGAATTGTCTTGGTACACTTGGTTTCGAGCCAAGGTATACGTGATTGAAAAACTCCCACCGCCCACGTCAGTCAAAGCTATTCGTAGCTTCCTGGGACACGCCGGATGCTACCGGCGATTCATCAAGGATTTCTCCAAAATTGCCAACCCTCTCTGTAAGTTTCTAGAAAAAGATAACTTATTTGTGTTTTCTGATGATTGCAGGGTAGCTTTTGAGGAGATAAAGAAGCGGTTATTCACAACACCGATTATAGTTGCCCCCGACTGGGAGCAACCGTTCGAACTCATGTATGATGCTAGTGACTACGCTGTGGGAGCCGTGTTGGATCAGCGCAGAGATAAGGTAATGCACCCAATTTACTACGCAAGTAGGACATTGAGTGGAGCTCAGCTGAATTACACGGTAACAGAAAAAGAGATGTTGGTTGTAGTGTTTGCTTTTGACAAGTTCAGGTCTTACCTGATCGGGTCGAAGGTAATCGTGTACACTGATCACGCAGCCATTCGGTACTTGGTCGAGAAAAGAGAGTATAAGCCGCACCTAATTCGTTAGGTGATGCTTTTGCAAGAGTTTGACTTGGAGATTCGTGACCGTAAGGGAACGGAGAACCAAGTCGCTGATCATTTATCACGCCTTGAAGGTGCTGAAAAGGCACCTGAGTCTGAGGATATTCTAGAAACCTTTCCAGATGAGCAGCTGCTAGCCACAAGTATGGGAGGGGTGCCATGGTACGCAGATATTGCTAATTACCTGGCATGCGGCATCGACCCTTATGAGCTCTCTTTCTGTGCAAAAGAAATGATTTTATCGTGACTGCCGAAACTACTATTGGGACGAACTGTATTTGTTCAGAATTGTATTGATAACATGATCCGGAGATGCGTCCCCGAGATAGAACAATTTTCTACTTTGCAAGCTTGTCACGCGTCACCTTATGGGGGACACTTTGAAGGAGTCCGGACAGCAGCAAAGGTGTTAGAGGCCGATTTTTACTGGCCAACAATTTTCAAGGATGCCCACCAGTGGGTCAAAGGATGTAACGAATGACAAATAACGGGAAACATATCTCGTCGACATGAGATGCCTATGAAACCAATTCAGGAAGTTAAGGTGTTCGATGTTTGGGGGATCGATTTCATAGGTCCCTTTGTCAGCTCTTACGACAATAAGTACATACTTGTTGATGTAGATTACATGTCCAAATGGGTGGAAGCTGCAACATTCCCCACCAATGATTCGAGAGTGGTGGTGGGGGTTCTTGAAGAAGAATATTTTCACCCGGTTTGGGATTCCAAGAGCCATTATCAGTGATGGGGGCACACCCTTTTGCAATCGTGTCTTTGAGAAGTTGCTGGATAAATATGATGTGCGCCACAGGGTGGCTACCCTGTATCACCCCCAAACTAGCGGGCAGGTAAAGGTCTCTAACCGAGAGATGAAGAGTGTGCTCACGAAAACTGTAAACGCCACAAGAACGGATTGGGCGAAAAAGCTTGACGATGCACTCTGGGCAAATAGGACCACATTCAAAACACCAATCAGTATGTCCCCATACAAGTTGGTATTTGGGAAGGCCTGTCATCTGCCTGTGGAGCTAGAACATCGAGCTTGGTGAGCCCTAAAGCAATTGAACATGGACCCCGATGTTGCTAGGGAAAATAGACTGACAGAGCTGCATGAGCTGGAGGAATTCAGATATCACGCTTTTGAAAGTACAAGTATATACAAGGATGACAAGCACATTGTGGACAGAAATTTCAAACCGGGAGACAAGGTATTATTGTACAATTCAAGGTTGAGACTGTTTCCTAGTAAGCTTAAGTCCCGATGGTCCGGGCCGTTCAATGTTAGTGGAGTGTTCCCGTCTGGGGCTGTGGAGATAACCAGTGAAAATGGCACCAACACCTTCAAGGTTAATGGCCAACGACTCAAACTGTATGTGGGAATGGATGACACAAAACAGTTGTCTGAGGTGCGCCTCGATGAACGACAAAGGTTGAGTGATCCTTAATTGTGCCTACCCGTCGTGCCGCGATATTAAATCAGGCGCTTCATGGGAGGCAACCCATTGACTGTTGTAACCGTCGTGCCTCGACGTTAAATCAAGCGCTGGTTGGGAGGCAACCCAACATTTATAGTGTTTCTAGTGTAGATACTAATATGTGCAGGTGTTCGGAAAAAAAAAAGGGGCGGGCAAACGCCCCCAAGGATGAAGAAAATAAAATAATACAGCTGGGGACACCTGGACTAGCGCGCCAGCGCTAAGGCAGCGCTAGTCAGGTTTTACACTGCCCCAGCTTATTTCCACTCGTGCGACCGCGCTAATCCAGCGCTAAGACCGCGCTTGTGGGGTTTTACACTGCCTCTCAACACTTTCCACTAGCGCGCCCGTGCTACGACAACGCTAAGGCCGCGCTAGTGGACCCGCACCAGGTATATATATATTTTTTATTATTTTGTTATTTTCTCTTTATTCTCTTTCTTATTTTACCCTAATAACTCAAACCCCACCCCTCCCATTTCCCCCCACTTTCCCTCTCCTCCTCTCACATAAACCCTTTCCTCCTTCTTCTTGTTCTTCTTCCTTCCCCCTAACTTAGAAAAATCCAGCCCAAAAACAAACCTACTCTCACGAAATCCTTCACCACCCTTTGCCCTTCCTCCTCTCATTCTCTCTACAGGTACCATGCCACCCCGAAAACGCCACGCCACTGGATCCTCCTCCATCCGCCCTCCTCAATCCAACACTGGAGGTCGGCCTCGAAAATCTGTTAACTCAAGGCCCTTCGATAGTCATAAATTCGTCTCAGCCAAAGCCTAGGACTGATTTAGAAAAAAGGAGGCCAAAATAATTGTGTCGGAACAATCCATGGACCCCAGGGAATTAGGGACAACCTGTCCCAATATACCCGCCGAGCTGAGGCGAAGAGGATTACAAATATTCATGGAGGAGCCCGTTGGGGCTAATGTTATGCTTGTCCAGGAATTCTACGCGAACCTTCCGGAACACGTAAATCATGTTGTGACTGTGCGCATGAGACTGGTCGATGCCTCCTTAAACACCATCCGAATTCTGTACAGGCGACCTCCACCAGTTGAGGGATATGTGGATGGCTATCAAACATTCAGTGGACAATACACTCCCTAGTCTACTTTCAGTGATGTCATATGTCAACCAGGGGCCACTTTACAATGGTACAAGTACGGGAACAAGTTCCACTCCTCGGCCCTTAAGTTTGAGGCCAAGTGCTGGTTGTACTTCATAAACAGCCGCCTCTTGCCCTCCAAGAACCTGCCCGAAGTGAACATACCTCGAGGGTGCCTCATTTGGTGTTTCATGAACAATGTCCCATTCGACGTGGCCAAAGTTATACATGATGAAATGTTCCAACGTGTTAAGGTTCCACGGTACAGGTTATACTATCCGTCCCTGGTTACCCGATTATGTCTTCAGGCAAATGTGCCTTATAACCTGGCTATAGACGGTCAAGTCCCTTCAGTGCATCCATTCATGACAGATAGGGTCAAAATTGGCAAGGGACCGGTAGCACCGGAAGAGTTGGCTGGGGACAATTCTGATGATAGTAATGAGAAGGAGGAGGATGACGAGACGCCACACCAGGCTGATGACGAGGTGGAGATTGTGGGTGAGCAGACATCACCACCACAGGCTGCGGAAGTTGCAGGCCCATCTGGGGCCAATCGGGGACAGCGGTTAGACCGCTTAGAGCACGATGTAGCTGGGCTGAGGACCTCGGTAGCTGATGTGGGTGCAAGAATAGATGAGATGTCCACTCAACAGAGGAGATCAGAAAAGAAAATCATTGGCTGGCTCCGTGCTTTGGGTCGGGCGTGCAAGGTCGACGCCGGCTCCATCTCCGATCAAGATTGATCTGTCAGGGAAGTTCCCCCTCCCTTACTATGTTTTGTTTGGCCATGAGGACATGTCCTCATTTTTAAGTGTGGGGTGGATTCCCTGTATGTATGTTTTATGTTGTAGATATGTTAGTTTAGTTATTTTGATTTGGCATGTTACAATTGTAGGTGAGTATTAATTTTGTAGTGATTTCTAGGTGTAAGTAATTATATTCTATCGTCTTGGCCTGACGATGGATCCCCGTGCCAGGGGTTCTTGAGGGTCCAAGGCGGTTACTTTTTCGTTTGTATGTAGTGTAGTAACTCCCCCTTGGTTTTTCTTTTGACCTCGGTTCTTTTCCAAGGGTTTAGTTTGAACCGGGTATAGCTAGCTTCTTCGTTTTCTTTTTAGTTGTTAGTAGGAACCTCTTGGGCAAGAAATTGAATGAGAAAAAGCAACCCTCACACACCCTAACACCATGACTCTTTGAGTGTGACGCTTAGGCTCTTTTGGTGACTCTTGTAGATTGCCTTAATGATGCATGTGCAACTATCTCGAATTCTTGATGGAGTGTGTTGAGAACCAATTCGGATTGAATTATGTGCCAAGTGTGTGTAAGATTATCTATATTATATTCTATGCTTGCATTTGATAGCTAGAACTTGCCCCGTGTGTGTACAAATTGAAATAGAGGCTTGTTTAGTCCGAGAAGGGATATAGGCATTTCCTTGTAATCCAGAAACATTATGCATCCACCTGAAAGTATTTGACCATAGTTAACCCCGTTTGAGCCTATGAGCCTATTTCTTTGCTAACCATGTGATGGGTCATACCCAGTGTTCGAGTAGCCTGTATGTTTGAACCTTGTACCTCCCAGGAGCACATAGATTATTTGTTGTGATGTAAAAGTCAAAGTGTGGGGTAGAGGTGTGGTTTGTAAGGAAATACAAGGAAATAGAGTAAAAGGTGCAAAGTTGAAAAGAAATAAAATGCAAAAGTGAAAGCCACTTAGAAAGAAGAAAAAAAGGACAATCACAGTTTGTAGTCCTTAGCAGTGAGTGGCAGAAAAAAAAAAATTGTGTAGTGAAAAGTCTGGTAACACAGGAGAAATAGGTGGAATGTTAATGTAAATGTATTTAAAGTGCTTAGGGAGGTTAGTCACTACACCCAAATGTATCCTACCCGTCTCTTATCCTACATTACAACCAAGTAAAGACCTATGGATCTTGGACTAAACAAACTCAATTAGGAGAGTATTACACTACGGGCAAGCCTATGGTATGTCTATGTAGCATATGAATGTTCTGTGTGAGAGTGAATGCATTTTTCCTATCTAAAAGTTCCTGTTGTTTTGAAAATTATATGTTGTGGAACTACTCTCAAATGCGTGATGTGAGGGCACGTGATTCATGAAAAAGAGGTAAGTCTTGACCCCCCTGCAAAGCAGTATGAGAAAGTAAAACATGGCACGGCATGAGAGAGTCGCTATTTGAGGTATGGATGTTACACTGCGAGAGGTGCTTGTGACTTGTTGGTGGGGTGTCACTGTAGGGAAGCGCTTTATGAAAAGAGGCCGAGTAAGATGTAGTGCATTGCTCGAGGACTAGCAATGATTTAAGTGTGGGGCGTTGATAATAGGCTAAAAGTGTATGGTTTGGCTTATGTTATACTCTAACTTAATGATGTTTTACTGTCTTAAGTATGTTAAATAAGGATAAAATGTGCTCTAATGGTGACTTGTGTATTTTACAGGAGTGTAATACCGTACGAAAAGTTTATGACGGTGATCCGGGCAAAAATTGAAGTAGAATAGACCATGGGTTACCTTTTGGATGAATTGAAGACTGAAGACTCAGGGATTTATACGGAGACAGTAGAAAACCCTACTAGCGGGGGCATTAGCGCGGCATTAGCGCGCCCACGCTAGTCCAGCGATCCAGAGGCAGACAAAACCCCCACTACTGCGGGCATAGCGCGGCCTTAGCGCGCCCGCGCTAGTCCAGACGCGTGAGGCATTATTTCAGGGGTAAATTTGGAAGTCCGAGGCCATTGTACATCAACTATATAAAGTCCACTTCGCCCAAAAGTAGTGGAAAATCAGGTGTTAGAGTTTCGAACACAAAAGCAAGAGGCGAGGAGGCAATTGGGGCATCAATCCATATCTCCTTCTCTTGTGATTTTTATCATTGTTCATGAATTCTTTTATAGTTTTCAGTATTTCTATGAGTAGCTAAATACTTTAATCTAAGGTTGTGGTGAAACCCGTTGGGGATGAACTAGCTGGCTTGTAAATATAGTTTTGAGTTGGTTATTTATCTCAATTTGTTCAACTAAGTTCTTGTTGTAGTTAATTGAAAGGATCCTCAATTAGCTGTGCCTATTTATTATGTATCTGCTTGAGAGAGAGTGCATATTTAGGTAGTTGTTGAACAACATCACTCCTGGAGTATAGACGAGAGTCATAACTGAGGGTTTAGAGGTTGGGTTAGAGATAATGTACCTCAGGTGCAATCTAAAGTGAGCTGTAACGTAAATATAGCTAGCGTAGCTCAAGAGAGTGCGACTAGTAAATTATCATAAATGCTCGAGAGAGATTTACGATAGCTGGAGAGTTCATGATTGATAGAGTCAACCAAGTCAAAGTTATAGGAACATACAACTAGGGAAAGTACCAACGGGGGAAACCATTGCCTTAGACCTTTATTACAATTATTTACACCTCATTGTTAATTAATCTTTAGTTTATTAATTTTGTTCGGCTATAGTAGTAAAAACACCACCAAGTGATATTCATAACTTTTGAGAAAGTTGATTATTGAGAATTTAGTGATCTGACAATAACAATTGATACGTTAATTCCCTGTGGGATCGACTCTGGGCTTAATACCCCGGATATATTTGCAACGCCCGCTTAGTCTTTTAATAGACATAATTGAGCGTGATCAAGTACTTCATCTATATATTCATTTTTGTAAAAAGAAGAAACATCTCAACTTATAAGCTCAAAACCGAAAATTCAAAATATTCTAACCGATTAATCTGAAACCGAGCTTAAAAAATTCGATCTAATTCGAACTCATTTGGATAGGATTTGGATTATCATTTTTTTCAATCCAAAAATTAAAAATCCAAATCAAAATTTTTATATGCAATCCGAACTCCCCGAACGCCCAAGGCCTTGGACAATATTTAATTGAAACGTGAAAAAAACAATATTTTCAAATTCAAAAAAAGTATATTTAGAAATTCAATCTCAGACGTATAATTAGGGGTAAAATATAGGGGGTTGAAAGTGAATATTCCAATTTTAACTTTTTTTAATCTCCAGATCTTGTATCCCAAATTTCAGACAATCGCTCCTTGGTTGCAGACGTGGGGATCTCTCTCTCGTCATAACTGGTAACACTCTTCGTCTTCTTCATCTCTTTTGAAATCACATAAGTTTGGGAGTAGTAGAAAATGTGAGTAGTGAAATTGAGAAAGTCGTGGAACAGTTTAGATCCGAAATTTGAAAAGTTTGATAATACTAAAAACTGAGGCTGGCTCTTGTTGAAATTTGGAAACTTTGATTACAACAACTAGGGCAACGATGTGATCTCCTGTATACTAATTAGTTCGTTATTTCCTATATAATGAAAACTAAATGGTAGAGGAAATAATCTTCGATATACCGTTTATAGAGATATATTTTTGTAGGTTCAAAGCAAAAGAGGAAACAAAAAGCTGAGAGATGGGAGGTGCCTGCTGAATTTTTAATGTGTTTAAAAGCTTTCAAATTTTCATACTAACAGGTTATACCAGTCACTGAAGATGACATATTTAGTAGGCGTTTGGACATGCATTCCAAAATTTCTTTTTGGAATTTGGAATTTCATTAAAATTTCAATTGAAGATGAAGTTGTGTTGGGTTATAATTTTTGTAACATATTTGGATGTTTTTTTTTTCAAAACCATGAAACATGATTTATACCCCACAACTTGTAAAAAAATATCAAAACCACCCAAATTTGATTATCCTACTTGAAATAAACAATCAAAATGCTATTGTTTAACATTGTTAATCTCAGTCGGTTGTTGGTCAGGGTCATCAACAACTATATTATCATGTTCATACTATGTAAATATTCCATCACTGCTTTGATGTTCACGTAAAAAATTGTGCAACACACCACAAGCAATCACAATACAATCCTTGGTGAGAAAGAAGACCTGCGCGTTTTATGTTTCCGTGGGTAGTTGTAGGTTAATGACTGCTGGGGTCATTTTATAAATTTTAAAAGTATAGGGTAAATTTGTAAAACTAAAAACTAGCAAATTCTCATTTTCAAGTGAAATTGGAAAATTTGGTAAGAATGGGATAACCAATCATTGTTTTGAAACTTTTTTTTGAAAAAAAGGAAAAAATTTGTATGTCCAAACGGGCTTTTAAAGGGTTTAAAGCTGGTTTAAGGAAGAATTAAGTATTTTCCTAAGTTTCTTCTAGGTTATTGAGCTTCATTTGCCAATCTGTTTTCGGACTGTTTTGTCCATGGGAGGTTTACCTTATGAAAATTTGAGGCCTGACCCTGTTCTGATTTACACACAAACTATTAGAATATATCACCCTTTACAAAGCTATTGTAGAAACTTCAGATAAATTTACCCAACTGGACTGAGAGGAACTCAAATGTGAAACATGGTTAGTGATGACTCATATCGCCGACCCCAACTTATTGGCCTGTCTTAAGCAGTCATCAACTGGCTTTTAAATCAACTTTGAGTGACATATTCCTCCCGCTACCTAAAGTGATCGTCGCAATGACATTTACAAAGTATATAGAATCAATTAGAAAGTATATATAATCAGACAGAATGGTGCTTGAAATCCTGCACCTACTGCTTCAGTTACGTAACTCGATTTAGCTATTAATATATACAGGTTCCTTCTGTCAAAGCATGCAGTTATCATCTCCAAATAATTGGTGGCGAGGATCTTGGATCCTGAAGGGAGATTATGGTTTCAAAAGCACCCACCAAAGCCTTGACCTTGCTTCTCCTGGTCTCGACAAGTTTGGTTGCAGTCTCTTCGATCACATTGTTGAACAATATTGGAGCCTCTCTTTTGTTTCCTCTAGCTTGGTGTCGAAGATTAACTTTCATATTTTCATCTTTAGCAGCATTTGACTTTCCATTAGCAATAAGTCTCTGAGAGCTTCTTCCTCTAGCATAAGCACTTCCATTTTCGTTGTAATCTAGTATTTTGACTGGCCTGAATTTTAGTCTCCTTGGACTGACTTTCTCAGACTGAAAATCGATTATTTTTCCTCTCCTGAACTTGAGGTTTTTAGGACTGCAAATGGCAGCTCTTGCAGCTTTTATATCTTGGCTTTGGCTTGTGGTTCCACTTTTCCTGGAATTGCTGACTGTTGCATCGCCATCAAAAGACTCGCATGCAGAAATTGATGATAGGGAAGATTTCCTGTTGCCAAGGTTTCTGCAGCTACTGCCACCCGAGTGCAGCGAAGGGGATGGGGAGAGAAGGGGTGACGGTCTCTTCCCTCTTTTTGGGCCATATAGTGAAGATTTCCTGTTGCCAAGGTTTCTGGTGATACTGCCATCCAAGTGTAGAGAGGAGGATGGGTAGAGAAGGAGTGACGGTCTCTTCCCTCTTTCTGGGCCATGTCTATCAAAGGAGGAGACTCTGGCCATTCGAGTTTCCTGGGAGAGCTTTATGGTCTGGCTTTTAGTCTTTGATTCTCTGATGTGAAGTGTCTCCTTTGGAACACTTCCATGACCTCCTTGCTCCATCTTGCCTCGTTTAAGATTAGCCCATTTTCTAAGTTGAGATGCCTTGTTTGGGAAGTTTTCATTACTTGGTTGCTCTATCTTCATTCGTGCAAGGCTAGTCAAATTATTAAGTTGAGATACCTCGTTTGGATCATCTTCATGACTCACTTTGCCCGTTTTGCTTGGGAGGCTAGTCCGCTTTTTACGTTGAGATACTGTTCTTGGGGAATCATTATTTGGCTTTTTGCCTGATACCCTCTTCACAGAAAAGCTTGTAGAGTGGGAAATAGTTTTGGATGCTGGTATTTCCTGTCCATGGGCTCGAAAAGTTGTCCGGCTCTTGAATTTTGGTAGCTTACTTGAGCTTAATGGTTTCTTCCCCCTCTGCAACATCACAGTTGTAGCCATTTCTGGGACTTCTCCTGATGTTGTTACAGGTCTTGTGGGCTGGAGAGTCCTCGTCTTTGTTTTAAGATCACTTTCTACTGCGTATTTGCAAACTTCTTGGCGAGAACCTGTTGGAACACTCAGTAAACATGGCAAGATCTTGGATTCACCTATTTCAATACCTAAGCTGCCAGTTGAGTTCCTTCTCAAATAGCTGACTTCAGGCTCGATTTTGTCCAGGTTTGTAGGAACGCCAACATCCTTTTTCTTGCTGGATTCATAAGGTCCAATGTCCTTATCCATCTTGCTTCCTGTGTTTGGTGCACTGGTTGCATCATCTAATAGAGACCCCTGAAGAATTGCCGAACCCCCTGTTATAAGAACGTCACTGTATCTTCTTCTGCTTTTGTTGCTTCTTGACACCGAATGAGCATTTTCATCCAGAGGCTGCAGCTTCGAATCTCTTCGATGACTTGCAGAATCAGCCAATGTTTTGGTGCATGGTTGCATTTTCTCTTCGTGGGAAGTTGTCAGCCTTTTGAGATTTGCAGGTAATTTAGTTGTTCTCCATATCTGCCACTTCACAGTTTTAGGCAGTTTTGAATTTTCTCCTGATGTTAAAGATCTTGTGGACATGTGAGTCCTTGCCATTGTTTTAAAGTTGCGTTCCACACCATCTTTGCTAACATCAAGCCTAGAACCTGTTGGAACACTTACATGACATGACAAGACCTTGGAGTCGCCCATTTCATTACCTAAGTTTCCAGTTGAGTTCCTTCTCAAATACCCGACTTCATTCTCAATTTTCTCCAAGTTTGCAGGTTTCCCAACAGCCTTCTTGTTGCTCAACTTAGAAGATCCAGTGTACTTGTCCATCCGGCTTCCTTTGTTTGGTGTGCTGGTTTTACCATCCAACAGAGAATCCCGAGCAAATGGTGAACCCCCTGGTATGACAATGTCACTGTATCCTCTTCTTTTCAGCTTATAGCTTCTTGAAATAGAATAAGCATTTTCTTGCAAAGGCTTCATCTTCAAATCATTTCTTTGATTTACAGAAACAGCTAATCTTTTGGTGTATGCTGGGTTCTCCTGTCTCTGAACTTTACCAGTTGTACGCCTCTTGAAAGTTACTGCTAGCTTACTTGATCTTAGTGGTTTCTTCCTTATCTGCAACTTCACAGTTGTAGCCAGTTCTTGGATTTTTTCTGATGCTGCTATAGTAGATCTTCTCAGCAGGGAAGTCCTTGCTTTTGTTTCTTGAAGATCACGTTCCACACCTTTACAAGCGTCATGGCAAGAACCTTTTGGATCACTCAGATAACGGGACAAGACCTTGGATTTAGCAATTTGAATACCTAAGCTGCCAGTTGAGTTCCTTCTTGAAAAGCCAACTTCACGCTCAATTTTCTCCAGACATGCAGGTATGCCAACAACCATCTCCCCCATTTTGAGCTAGAGCAATGAAACTAGCACCACTGCAGATATATTGTGAAATACAGAGGGAGGTTTAGGAAAGCATCTCACCGCTTGTATTCTCTATGTTTTCAGAACTGTTAAACAAGAGCACTTACACCTTTGATTGAAACCTCAACCTCACCAATGTGGCATCCTGATTGGAAAGAAACAAAGACCTGTGAGAAAACTGCTAATAAAAAATGCAAGTGCACTAATATGACAACAGTATAAGGGAAGAGAAAATAAATTACTTATTCTCCCTCCATCTGACTGTTCCTCAAACTGCTCTGGTACTCCTGTCACCTAAATAATACTTCCAAATTAGAGATTGATTATAAATCTAGCACTATTTTGACCACACAATTCAGTAAATTTAACAGAATACATCTTGCTTGGTGGGAAATGTGTGTGTCCAACAAAACTTGGTAATAATTTATACAATTTGATCGTTGAGCCTAACTGGGAAATTTGGACAATTAGGAACTAGACTCAATCCGTATTATATTATTTTACTTGTCAAAATATGGCTGGAAATCATGATATTGAAACTAAAGAAGGAATGCATCCAAAAAGATTTCTTCCCCAAAATTTAGAAAAATCTATGCCACTTTACTTATGGAAAATAGAAAAAAGAAAATTCTACTCCGCATGCAATGTCATTGACTTGGTGGAAAACTTTCAAATTATTAATACTATGATCTGAACCCAATGTGTGTCTTTCAAAAGGAGAAAATTAGTACTCCTAATTATAAAGAGAAGCTCTTCATAGTACTTAACAGGATACACATTCTTTTAACTGGTAAATCAATGGAATATAAAATCATACTTCCTATCTATAAACCTAAGTTCAATAATATAAATAAGTTATGACACCCTCACCTATTATACAAATACGAAACGGAAAGGCATGATGCCAATATTCCAGAAGTTATGGTACGAGAATGAGAAAAAGACAACTTGTTTTTCTCGTCAACGAAGAAATAAGATGCTCTGTAATGTCCTGTTATGAAATTTTGATATAAATCTATACTTCTTAGAGCTATACATCCCAATCACCATTGCCATTATTCAGAAACAGAATTCAGGCGGAATGACAAAGAAACAACAAACAACACCTTAGACATATCGCATTTACTTATGTTTTTTCACCTCATGGCGGAAAAAAGAAAGTGAAAATTGATGAGTTCGGGCGTTGGATTGTGAAACTATTGTATTGTTCAAACATTACGTGAAGAAGCAAAGCACAACAAAATTTTCAGGCAATTGAAGAATTCGGGAATCATTAACATTTGGATTCTAATCATCTTCAATAGAAAACGTCAATCTTCGAATAACAGATTCAACAACTGTTTAAAATTCAAAAAAAGAGAAAAATGATAATTTTTGTGGAAATAGGGGTTGAAATTATACCTTTTTCTTGATAAGTTAGGAATGGGAAGCCAAAGAAAGAGGGACTCAACAATTTGTTGACAATTTTTGAGTGAGTAGAATTTCTAAAATTGCAAAGAAAGAAAGCCAAAAAAAATAAAAAAATAGAAGAAAGAATTAGAGAAAAGCGTTTAAAATTCATAGACATCTGTGAGAATAAGCGCAATTAATGCAGAGGATATAGATCAGCTTTGACACTAAAAATAGCAATAACACAACTTTAGACCCTCTCCTCAACCAACTTTTTTCTAGAGATGAAAAATTAAATTTTATTCTAAATTCTGACATTCATTAATAAAATTAATTGTAAATCACGAAATATATACACACATACTATTAAATATCTTTTTTTTTACATTTCACATATACTTTTATTCATATTTTCTTTATAAATCGATACTGTTGAGTTTTTACATTTCATGCTCTTTGGCGTGGCAAAATTGGTGCGGGAGTAGGGAATTAAGAGAGGCAGTGGCAAGTTAAGGACCAGTACTCTATTTGAAATAGTTTTTTGGTCTAAATTTCTATTATATAGAAACGGAAAGATGGTTGTTCAATGGCATATATGTCATTTCAGAAAATCTTCATGTTTGTATTTCTTAAATTCAAAATTATTTCATCTTGATACACATGAACCCCACATTCCGCTAGCCACAACTCTCCTTTAAATGCATTATGCATGTGTTCATTAGACCGTTTGTGCAATGCAAATACTCGTTTCAAACTTTTTTCTCATTTTGAAAAATTATTAATTTTGTTTTATTTAAATAAAAGTTTATAGATAAACTAAAATTAATTTTTAAATAATACAGGAACAAAAAGAAGTATCAATATTTACAAGATTTTTATCTTTACCTATACTATCCTAAAGCAATTTGAAAATAAAAATTAATTAGTTTTCATCTATCCATACTATTTGAAGGCGATTTCAAACTAAATATTTTCATATTCAAAAGTAATTTTAAAAAATATAGTTTGTTAAACCTCAAATGTTAATTTAAGTAGTGAGATTTGTTCCTACTCTACTAGAAGGCTATATCTTATATACTTAATTGATGTGATAATTTAATCCATATGGTTTGAACTCTATTCTTCCATGATAAGTTTTCAACTATCAATAGATTATCTTAAACATTATTTGTTATAATTTTTATATTGTTTCATTATGAAAATTAACACATGATAATTCCATTAAAAATATATATATATATTTCTCTTCATCTCCTTAAATTGAGGAAAACATAAAAATCTATATATTTTATATAGAATTTTATCAAATGTTTAATTTTATCACCAGTTAACATCAATTTAAACGAGTTATAATAAAATATAATTTGAACGACTATATTGAATTACTACAATTTATATCATGTTCATATTTATTTTAGTGCCTATTATTATCTTTGTTTGAAGTAGTAAATTGCCTCATTAAGAATGTAAAATTAAGATTTTCTCTTAATTTTGATGTATACAAGATATAAAATCATAATTTTTTTCATCTTTTATCGTATTGTAAATAATGATGTTGTTCGTTTAAACTTTCATCAAGTAGTTGATTGTTCCTACTGTTGAAATACCTGCGAGACCAATTTAGATGTATTCCAGATTAGTTTGCGGACAGATTGATATGCTTTTTATTCAAGAAAATTATTAATTTAGATGACAATTGTAGCTTTTTAATGTATTCTCTTGTAAAATATTCGAATATAGTGAGACAATAATACCATAGCAAATACATATTTTACCCCCTGAACTATGGACCAAATCCATATTACACACTTTCTGACCACGAAAATTATCTGATACGTTGAACCTTTCCAAGGTGTGTCTGATACACACCTATTTTGCTATGTGGCTCCGCGTGCTTAACAAGAAAAAATGAGCGCATAAAACTTGTTAATATTTTCCGAAATTCATATTTTAGTACCACGTGTCAAAATAATAGTATATTTTCCTTATTTCTAATTTTATCAAATTAAAAAAAGCTTTTAAGTATCTTTTTTATCTCGGTCTTCCCCAAATTACCAGAAACACCCCCTCCCCCCTCCAGTCTTCCCCAAACTCCCTTTCTGTTTCGTTCTTTCTCTGCCATTTACAAAATCCACAAAAACTCATGATGAAGAATTTAATGAAGGTATTGTTAATTTTCCTTAAAATTACCTTCCACGCTTCTCGTGCTTCATTTTCTATCATTAAAACTCATCTAGACATCTAATCTTTACATAAATAATCTTTTGTATTTCATAAGAATTGACTGAAATGATAAATCACCAACTCAGTTTCTGTCATATAAGGGAAGATTTGAGATTTTATTCACACTGAAATTGTTTAATTCATGAAAACGAGATTTGTTTAATTCATGAAAATGAAAAATAGACTTTGATTTGCTTTGTTTAGTTGTGGTATGAGATATGAAAATGGAGGAAAATGAGGAACAAAAAAATTACAATTTTAGTTTCATCTCTTTCATTCTTGGAATAAAAATTGAATATGCGTGATGGTTAAGAAGCAATGACAATAACTTTTTTTTCGGTAGTGTCAACTGTGGCGGAAGGCAAAGAAGATGGAAATGTTTGATGATTTTTTAAATGGGGGGTATAAGAGTAATTTTAAATATTTTCTCTTAAAAAAATATTAATGACACGTGTTATGGTCTCATTGGTGCGTGACATTCCATATAAATTTTTAAACTGGTAAAAAAAACAGAGGTGTGTATTAGACACACGCTGAAAAGGTTGAGTGTGTTAAATAATTTTCGTGCTCAGAAAATGTGTAACAGAGATTTGACGCATAATTCAGGGGGTAACTTATGTATTTTGCCTAATACCATTAATATCAATTTTTCAATTTGATGTTTGTGTTTGAGGCTGGAGGTTAAAATGAGTATTATAGCACGAAATCTTTTTTATGTTAATTGGAGCAACTTAATAAGTTATATTTTATAGTTTATTTTTTTGTAAATTATTAAATCAAATTAATTGCAAAATATGATCCCCAATATCATTTTTTATCCATGACTAACTGAATATAATAATAATTAATTATTTATTAAAAAATTAACTAAACACCAACAAACAATAATTTTAATAAAATTACAATATTGGACTCGTATACGAGTCTTTCCTCCTCATCGAGTGTACGAAGAAACAGTCAGGAAAGAATGACGAGTCGACTTTAACAACATCACTCACCTCAGAAAGCAAAAGAAAATGTTTAGAAAAAGGATGAGACAACTTTTATAATTTTCATAAAGCAATTCTAACTTACAGGCCAAGCATTACACCTCTAGTCCATAATAAATGATTTTTTAATTTTTTTATTTGGTCCAAATTAAATATTCTTTTATATAATCAAGAAAAAATTAATTTTATTTTTCTAAAATTTGCCTTTATTTATATATATTAATTTCTAAGGTATCAAGGTAATAATTAATTAAAGCTAATTTAATGAATATTTTTTTTTTCTTTAGGAGTTCGTATTTAATTAAAGAATGTACCAAAGACTAAAAAATTAGTTAATATGAATAAGAGGGAGTACTAATAATTACATATTTGCATAATACCTTTTTTGACGTTTCATCTATTTTCTTCTTTGAAAATTGAAACCTTGCTTTATAAGTTTCAAATAGTAAGATGGTCCTTATGAAAAAGTAGGTCTTTAAAAAGCATAAAATTTTATGCCTTTTTACTACACCAATATAGTTTGTCTCCAAAGTTTCCAAGCAAGTCATGACTCATCATTTACTACTATACTACTACATATTTAAGTGTAAAACATGAGTCATGCTTGTACTAATATACTTGAATTGCACCCCAAGAAGTTCTAAAGAAATATGACTATTTATAAATCAAGATATTTTTCTAGTTCTAGTTGAAGAATATTCATGAGTACAATGGAAACGTATATATAGTTCTTACTTTTTTGTATTAAAAAATTATTCTTATTAATCTTCAGTTTGAAGAGGTCAGAAACAAAAGGCTGATATGTAAATGATGAACATGCATTGGCAAAACCATATTTCATGATTATTGATGTTCCCTTGCCTTCAAGAAGGGGGGAAATCAAATGCTTCACTCAAAAAGGTAGGCATTAACCATCATTAATGTCTCCCTTCCTTCATAATGTTGCCCTATATATTAATAATGATTGCCTAATTATATATTTAGCATCTAACTCTAATATTTATATATTGTATTATCTCGTATAAAAATGAGATGTGCAAGGCTATTAAATTAAAACTAACTACGAGGTAACAATAAGATATAGGATAGTAGTGGATATCATGCTCTCAATTGATATTTGTGGATTTTAACTCTAGTTCTCTGCTTGAATTTGTTTATGGAGCTTTGAATTGATTGCAACTTTATTTACCAGTTCAATTAATCGAAAAAGGAATATTTTGGTGATTATCTTTGCATTATTTTGTTTGGTTTAATTCAGTGATTCTTTTAAGTAATTGAAGGAGCTTGTTGAATTGTTGATTAAATCAAGTTAGGAGAATATTCGAGAGACGTTTTCCTGAAGACTAATCCATTAATGCATGCTTGCATATGTTCACAGTGTTTATATTAGTTCAGATCGTAGAGTTAAGATTTAATATCGAGAGGAGTCTTGACTATACGTTTGAACTAATCATCGAGTGAATTCGTGAAAATCATTAGAACTTTAGAGTGAACTGAACTAGAGTTAGATCCCAAATAGCTATCTTGCACCTATCCTGTCATGAACCTTATTTCTCCCATTGACATTTCGGTGTTGCTCAACTCTTGTCTTTCTGTGATCAATTATTAATTATTTTAATTTCATACAACCAAAGTATTAATCATCCCGAATAGCGTTAAGCTAGAAATTACTTGAGCATTGTTTAAATCCAATTCATGTAAAGACGATAATTAAACTATATTATTTTTGGCTAGCAAACAACAATTTTATATTGTGTTTTGCGCTCGTCACGTACATTTGTAGAGGATGAGGTCCTTATTATTATACACTAGAAAGTATATATTGAAAAATGCTTTATCCACATTTTCTTTTTAAGAGCAAAGAATCATATGCAAGTTTGATTTTTGATTTTAAACATTTCCTTGGGTAAGGTGGGGGAGCTGCAGTAAAAGAATTAGTAATGAGCAAGTCAAATACAGCTGTGTTTGATGAGTGGCCTTAAAATTCAATCTGGCTACACGTAAGCAATTACACCTAAGTTTATTTCTACTTGTTAAGAATAAATTCATTGTACTAACAGTAGTACTATATAATTTCAAACCGTCCTTTTAAATGAACACTTCAATCGATTTGTCCAAAACTCCAAGCCAAGCATCACACTCTCTCTCTCTCTCTCTCACGCTTATTAATTATTATATGGTCCTTTTAAGAGTATTTATGAATATAAGAAATGCTATTTTAATAATTGAGAGGTTAAATTTTAATACGAAAGAAATAATGATAGTATAACAGATACTCCTTGTGGATTACAATAGTGGAGCTATATATCCCATGGCTCGAGGGGTCCATGGCCTCCCAAAACTCTAGGTAATTTTAACATATTATAAGATCTATTTTTCCAATCATACTCGCTATATATCTATGTGCAATGGCAAACGTCTATGTAATTTGGAACCATTTTGATCGCCTTTTCACTACAAGATTCTTCCAAACGGATTCCATTCAACCCCGACGGTTTAACAATTTGCGCAGTAAATCCTAACGTCATGTCTATTGCTTACTATTTTTTCAGTCTGAGAACTCTAAAAGGAAGGCAATAAAGTAAATTAGAAAACCAACCGGCTACTATGTTTCAACAAGTTACGAACTGGCTGAAAGATTGTTAAATTCTCAGCTTCTTGACATCAGATCAAATCGGACGTTTACTGATTCTATTCTTCTGGATGCGCGAATGTCTATGATGATTTAGGAAGACTATAAGGAATGCTTTTAAGTGTCACACCAAAGTCATTAGGGTATCATTAGTAGTAATTAAAAGAAGTGGGTCGCACCCCATGCACGTCACAGCAGTAGTAGAAAATAGAAATCATAAAAAGAGCTAAACAAGTTTAAACTGTCCAATCTTTTGGTAGCTTTGTGCACCTTTAGATGGAAGTTATCAAAATGGGAGGCTTCTGCTTAACGTCAAGTTCCAGGGATAATTTCTTCCTTTTAGTTAAAGCTAGAAGAGTACTTGAAGAGAAAAATTAAAAGGTAAAAGGAAGAAAATTTACCCCTTCTTTTATTATTACTCTATTCGGTCCACCTTAATTGATTTTTTGATTTTTTTTTTATGGTCCGTAGTATTTAATCTTTTTTTCAGATATCAAGAAGGAATTAACTTCTTTTTTCCAAAATTACTCTTGAAGTAAAGAGTCTAGGAGTAATTGTTATAGTTCCAACGAACAAATTAAGGTTAATAGGTTCAATTTCATTGTTGATTAATGCGAAAAGTTAAATTCTTTAATATACTCCCTACATTCATTTTTAGTTGTCCACTTTGGACTTTTCACGACCCTTGATAAACAATAAATGAAACAAGTATTTTACAAGTTTACACATAATAAAGATAGTATATCCAAAAGTCTTGGGAACAATTTGGAGATGAGTAGTTAATGATAAGAGTAAAACATGAAAAAAGATTGTCTTTCTCTTAATTTAATATAGTGGACAAGTAAAAGTGAAAATATATTTTTAATATAATGGACAAATAAAAATGAACGGAGAAAATATGTGAAAACAACCAAAAAGTTGAATTAATGGCTCAAAAAAATTAATGGCAACTCAATAAATCAAACAAAAGGAGTAAACTTTCGGATCGAGACATACAAAAGCGATCTTTCCAAAATGGGAATCCTTCGAGACATACGCCAACCAAATTATTACTCCCTCCATACAAAAGCGATCTTTACTGGTTATTAAAAATAATTGTCAAAAGTGTTTGTCATTTTAGAAGTTCAAAACAAAATTAATTATTTATTTCTTTTTTTACCCTTACAAATAATTATCCTTGAAGATTACAAACACCTCAATTATGACAAATATTAAATGAAGAGAGATTATATCTTAAAACACAAATAAGGGAAAAACAGTCAAAATCTATCCTATTTAATATTTTCTTAAGGGAGATGTAAGAAAAACACAACTGATAATACGAGACGGAGGGAGTATTTAGTCACGTGTGTATCCTTCTCAGCAAACTTATAAGATACATAATAGCTAATTATCAGCCTCATTTTCTTTTAATTCCTAGCTACTTCGCCTATATATAAACTCTTCACTTCATTTTTAATCTCAAACACAAACATAAAACACAAGAAATTACAGCATTTCTTCCAAGAGTTGTAAATATCAACCATGGTTTCTGAGAGAAATTTGTCCAAGAATGTGTGCGTGATCGGTGCTGGACCGTCGGGATTGGTGGCTGCTAGGGAGCTAAGGAAGGAAGGGCACAATGTGGTGGTTTTAGAACAAAACCATGATGTAGGAGGGCAATGGCTATATGAACCTAAAGTTGAACATGAAGATCCTTTAGGAAGGAGTAATGTCCAAACTGTACATAGCAGTATTTATGCATCTCTAAGGCTCACTTCTCCAAGAGAGATAATGGGATTTACTGATTTTCCATTTTTGGTGAAGAAAGGGAGGGATTCACGGAGATTTCCTGGCCATAGGGAACTTCTTTTGTATTTAAAAGATTTTTGTGAATACTTTGGATTAAGGGAGATGATAAGGTTCAATACTAAGGTTGAGTATGTGGGTATGCTGAATTATCCTGAGTTTGGTAAGGATTTGAGATGGATTGTCAAGAGCAAGGAGAAGGAGGCTGAGATGGGAGTGGAAGAAGTCTTTGATGCTGTGGTTGTCGCAACAGGTCATTACTCTCAACCAAGGTTGCCAAACATTAAAGGTTTGTCAAACTCTCCATATCTTTCTCACGTATATATTGTTTACACTATCACATTAATTAAGTTGATCTAAAACAAGATTTATATAACTAACTTTATCAATTAAAGCAACTCCTTCAAAGTCAGGTCATGTCAAGTCAGAGTTAACAAGAAAATTAAAGACGTATTATCACTTTTAGCCCGCGCCAGAAACTATTTACATCTGGTAGCCGAAAAAGTGTATAGTTTTTATATACAACATACAAAAAATATACAGATTTTATACATTTTTTCTGTCATTATTATTACAGGGGCTATACGGTGTCATTTTTCCACAAGAAAGCCATATGTCCTTTTTATCAAAGTTACAACATGTTTTTTTATTTTTGGGATGAAGTAAGGTGTTCCATTAAAAAAAAAGCATCAAGAAGATGCATAGATACATAGTTACAGGAGGCCTAATTACCAAGGCAAAAACAAAAAGGAGAAGTTACAGCATGTATTATATACTTGCATAAAACATACTTGTCTTCTTCTTATTCAACAGTATAAGAATGACATTAAAAGCTTTTTATCTGTTCCGTTTTATAAGGAATGGATGCATGGAGAAGAAAGCAGATGCATAGCCACATTTACAGGGTTCCAAACCCCTTTAAGGATGAGGTAATGCAAAAATCTATACAATCATAAAGATGAGTAGTCATCAACAGGATTCACTTTTTCCTTTTTCTATTTTAAATAATAATTCTGTTGCAATACTAGCCAGAAAAAAAATTCATTAATTAACATCTCACGTTGTCATAATTCGAATTCCAGTGCATGTATTCGAATAAAATAAAACAAAAGAAGTTCAGAGTTGCCACATGTGGAGCATCATCTAAGTTTTACTCTTATTAAACAAGTGTTAACTTTGGTTTGAAACAAACTTCTGAATTCTTGCCCTTGAAACTTGCTAACTATTTTAAACTTAGCAGGTGGTTGTGGTGGTTGGAAACTCACTAAGTGGTCAAGATATAGGAATGGAGCTTGTAGATGTGGCAAAGGAGATCCATCTCAGCGCCAAATCTCTTGACGTTTCTCAAGGATTGTCTAAAGTTATATCCAAGCACAATAATTTACATCTTCGTCCTCAGGTTTGTTGTATTAGAAATCCGACAATGAAGATATATACTGATTATTCAAATAAAATACTGATCTAAAGTGAAAATCCAGATAGATTCATTACATGAAGACGGGAGGGTTTTGTTCGAAGATGGCACTTCAATTGTTGCAGACACTATCATATACTGTACAGGGTAAGTGTTTTATTCCCATACATTAGAAACTAAAAAAGGAAGGTATGCCAATATTTCCTCTGTTTCATTTTGTATGGCAATTGTTAGTTGAGGAGTCATTGCTTTCTCTGATCATACTTTTTCAAACATTTTAAAATATTCTTATTTACAAGAATACATATATCATTAAAATTAAGATACTTTAGCTCTCGAGTCCAAAGGGAAGCCTTAGCATATCAGGTAAAGTTGTTGTCATGTGACCAAGAGGTCACGGGTTCAAGCCGCGGAAACAACCTCTTGCAGAAATGCAGGGTAAGATTGCATACAATAGATCCTTATGATCCGGCCCTTCCCGGACCCGCGCACATAGCGGGAGCTTAGTGCAACGGGCTGCCCTTTTTTTAGCTCACGAGTCTGACCAAAATAATAAAATTGAATTAGGTATGCTTGGACGTGGTCTTGTCTTAAAGTGAAAAGAATATTGATAATGACAGATCCAAGTTGGTATGTTTCTGCAGGTACTCCTACTCCTTTCCATTTCTTGACACCAAAGGAATTGTAGTAGTTGATGATGACAGAGTGGGGCCCCTTTACGAGCATACCTTTCCCCCTTCTCTTGCTCCCTCTCTCTCCTTCATTGGTGTACCCCGAAAGGTAAATCAATTCAACTGTTTACTCCTAAGTATTTCTATAACCAAGCATTAATCAATCAAGTTTTTGTTTTTGGAGGATAGTACTATCAATTATAATAAATCCTTCTCTTATTTATGATGTAGCTCATAGGGTTTCCTTTCTTTGAGTCACAAGCAAAATGGATTGCTCAGCTGCTGTCTGGGAAAAGAACACTGCCATCATGGGATGAAATGATGCAGTCCATCAAGGAATTTTATCGTTCAAGACAAGTTGCTGGCATTCCGAAGCATAATACCCATGATATTGCTAACTTTGAGGTACAACGCATAATTCAAATTCTATAACAAAAAGGATATTTCAGATTTCAGAGCCTTTGCACCGTACTAATGGGTTGTGTTTGAAAAAATTTTCTTTGGCAGTATTGTGACAAGTATGCAGACTACATAGGATTCCCACACTTAGAAGAATGGAGGAAAGAACTCTGCCTATCAGCACTAAGAAATGCAGATATAAACTTGGATACATATCGGGATTCATATGATGACAGTGAGATGCTACAAGAAGCTTATCAAAGCTCACACTTCACTCACCTTGGTCCTGAGGCTTTTTGAATCTGAAAGCACTAAAGATACAGATGTATAAGAAGGAGTGCAGCCAATTATAATTCATTTGTTTTCTGAAGTAGATTTGTTCTGCTATTTAGTAGTCCGTATTTACTAGCTTCTACCAGAGTGGAAAGAAAAATTTTATATATTACACTCGACTTGAAAGAATTTTTTGATATATTACACTCGACTTCATCCATGCCTATGGAGAAAAGGGTAGAAAAGACATCTGGTAGAATGCTCGACTTTGTAAGAAAAGTTGATGATATTCATGAAAGAATTTTTGTTTTCTTTCTATTAAAGAGTTTTAGCTTCAAGCCTATGCTCTAGAAACTATTGTATGATATGTGGAGTGAAATCCATTTATAAGACTCGCATCAAGTTCTGATCAGCATCAATTGTCATTTCATTCCTCAATACGTTGCCACCTAATTAAATGAAAATGAGGCACGAAGTAACAGTTTCATGGAACTATTGGAGGTTCCTGCATTAAAATAGCTCCTCAAGTGAAGGACCTTTAACATGAATGCCAATTATTTCAGGGATAAAAGGCACAGCCAGAGTTATGGGCTAACAAATCCTGGCTGCCAAAGCTAGCCCAAGAAAAGGTCAAGAAGCAATACACTTGTTATGGCAATAAAATATTCTGCCTCAGTAGTCAAATAAGAATTGTAGCTGAAGATCCTACAAAAAGAAGCAATAACTATGTGGGAAAAAAAGGGTAGAAAGCAATGTACCTTTGGTGTATGCATTTTCCCGCAGAGATTTAGATACTCTGTGTCACCATCATTGTTGTCTAGAAGGTGAACTTCTCATAGCATTGTTCTGAGAGTGCATAATCATATGGGTCATGCCAAGATATGTCTCACCTGAAAATGCAGCTAATGTTCTCAAAGGACTGTAATACAAACTTCAACATTAGTCAAACTGAATTATATGCCGTTACTACCTAAGATCATGGATATAAGGCAAACAGTCAGCCCATCAGTTCTGTACAGCTAAAAAAACACAAGTAAGCTCAGACACCCTTGAGAGCCTTCAAAGCACACATTCTGCAGTTCAATCGCCCGAAATCTTTAGGCTTTCGGCAGAGTCGTAGAGCTAAACTTAGAAAAGATCCGTTGAGCCTTGTCCAATATTTCTCAGATATCAAGGACTAGAACCACAAAGAAAGTTTTCTAGTAGCAAACTCAACTCAAGAAACCGTAAAGATATCCGCAGAATGACTACCCAAGTAGCATAGAAGTTCATCTGAGGAGCGGTATCAAACACCATATATTGTATCCGGCTTTTACACACGCCATGCTGGGCTGTCTAATATACAACAACAACGTCCCAAACAAAGTTGGTATCATCCACTAGGCTGTTCGATATATCATAAACAAGGAAATTATCCCACTTATCCTTCCATCAAAAGAAGAAATAACTACCCAAGTCCCGTGGCAGATTCTGAGACGTCTCCAGTACACTACCTTTGCTGAAAAGCAGACCATTACATTGATATTTGAAATATAGATCCTGCGTAAAAATTGCCACTCTCTGAAGCAGTAATTGCCCCTCCTAACTTGTCAGAAGACATAGCAATACCGATACACAAGCTAATCACCAATAATCTTTGCACGAGCAAAGACCTCCAGTGAAATGATGGAAGCGCTTTATATCTCTAACAACAATTGTCCTTTTATAAATTGCTGAAGCAAGCTTAAAGAATTGGTGGCAATCCTGACAAATCCTCAAATTCTTCATTATCCTTAATGTAGGTTCAGATGAATTTAGCAGCCCATATGCAAGAGCAAGCTTTTCACTGTGGTATATCAGATTATGTTCCTTTTCCTCTTCATCAATATCATATAGAGCCATCTCTGTTTCAGCCACATAACCAGCTAATTTCAACTTATTTTTCATGTCTTTCAACATCTTATGGATTTCCTCGTGCCCTGTTTTAAGAGGATCAGACGCCTTAAACTCATACACTACATTTTCAATTTCAATTGAACTGCATCCAGGAATCTTTTTAATTCCGCCGCTGTCCATCAGTTCCCTAACATCTCCAACTTCAGCCCATTGCTTTTTTCGAATGTAAACATTTGAAATTAACACGTAGTTTTCCCCATTCGTTGGTTCAAGTTCCAGAAGCTTACGGAAAGCAAATTCACCAAGTTCTTCTCTTCCATGAAATCTACAGGCACCAAGTAGCGCCCTCCATATTACTGCGTCTGGATTTATTTTCATAGACTGAATCATTTCTAAAGCTTCATCCAAGAATCCACCACGTCCAAGTAGATCAATCATACACCCATAGTGGACAATCTTCGGCTGTAAGCCAAACTGATTTATCATGCTTGAGAACCGCCTTCTACCTTCCTCAACAAAACCTTGGTGACAGCAGGCGCACAAAACACCCAAGAAAGTAACATCATCAGGCTTAAAGTCTTCTACAACCATCCTATCGAAAGCCTGCAACGCAGCTTCACCTTGTCCATTCATGGCATATGCCGAAATCAAAACATTCCATGTATAAATATTTTTAAAACCCATAGTTTCAAAGATCTTTTTCGCCTCATCAATATCTCCACATTTAGCATACATATCAATTAGCGCAGTACCAACGAATACATTCACTCTCAACCGATTCCTCACAATGTAATCATGAATCCACTTCCCTTGACTCAGAGCTCCCAAATGAGAACAAGCTGATAAAACTCCAACCATAGTGACCTCACCTGGTTTAACCCCAGAAGCTAACATTTCCCTGAACACGTCAATTGCTTCTCTAAATTTCCTATTATGCGTATAACTCGTGATCAACGCATTCCATGTAACCACATTTCGCTCAGGAATTTCATCAAACAGTTGACGAGCATCATCGGGTTGTTGACAGATACCATACATAAAGACGAGAGCAGTGTTTGTATAAATATCATTATTCAAACCCAATTGAATTGCATTACAATGGATGGACTTTCCAACTTCACCATAACATAACTGAGCAACTGATTTGAGAACGCTGGGGAATGTTGAGAAATCAGGAAGGATATTCAGTTTACGCATTTGGGTGTAAACAAAAAGTGAACGCGAGTGAATTTTAGAATCTGTATAGCGTCTGATAAGTGTATTACAAAAATTACAATCAATGAAACGAGAGAACTCGAGGAATAAAAGAGCAGTGGGAGCAAACCCATTGGAAGATAAAGAAGAATCAATTAGGTTCATGAGCGAGAATTGATCGATGGGTTTATAGCAGGCTATCTTTTGACTCGTGTGGCTCACCGCAGGCATTTCTTGTAGCACTGTACGCATTGGGAAATCGACCGACGCTGAGATTGTATAAGCGCGGACGCCATAGGTGGATAAAAATGGTGTAGAGATTTTCAGGGATGCTTTCATGGTTAAACAAATTGCAAACTTTCCGCTACTATTATGACAGGAATTAATTCCTTAAAACCATCACGGTTTCATGGTCAATAGTTGAGTTTTAGCAAAGATTATTTTTTATTTCCTTCAAAATGCAATTAAATAAAGCTTCAGAAAATTAGATGCTATGATTTATATACCATAAAACATATAAGATTAACTCCGAGTAAAATAGGCATAAAGCTCTGCGAAGTTAAGTGATTGAAATCCTCTCCCATTCACATGTCTTTTTATGGCATATATATATATATATGGGGTCACGTGTGTTGCACGTGTATGTCGAGCCATATAGTATATGATATTGTAAATAATATTAATATTCATAAATAAAATTTTGAATAAATAATTGTACATGAAAAAATAAAGTATAAAATTTTACGAATAATCAATGTGAATTACTGTATGATAACTTGTTTGTCGTGGATAATTCTTTAATAGAATTCCATTGTTTTTTCTATTGACAAAGAATTAGTAAGAAGAAACAAGATAATTATTCGTTTAATTTGAATTTTACATTTTTCTCTCGGCATTTTCTTTTTGTTAAATTCTCTTCGCAGAAAGCTAGATGTTGTTTGGACATATTTAGTGGTTTTAATGCTAATTTCCTTTATGGTTTTGTTCATTTGATTTTTTTCATTTTTTCAGTTAATTAGGTTTTTCAATATTTTGAACCATTCATATATAAAAAAAAAATTCCAGCATGTTCGTTATTCGTATTAATTGATCCCCCAATATTTAGTTTGTTGTCGCAGATCAAATACCTTGTTGAAACATACATTCATAAGTCAAATCGACATTAAAGAAGAGTAATTCATGTATAACGAACAAAAGGAATCATGAGATACAAAAAGTATACACTTAATTCGGAAAACTTCGCTAACTTAGAATCCAACAATCTAAAGTTGAATTAGAAGAATGAAGAATGCATAATCTTTCTTTAAAAAACTCAATGTCAGATATAATTAGTTACCTAAGTTTTCTTTTTTTGAAGTTTTGGCTCCAACTGTGAACCACACTTATTTTATGTGATATTTCTAATCTCTAGATACCCCATTCCAGAAAAAAATCGCAAAAAAGAGCAGGATATAAATAAAATTACCTTGTAAAGTATTCGTTACTTTCTAAACCTTCCAAATATTTAGCAACCGTGCTCCTACTTATACAAGTAAATGCAATTTTTTTAAGTCTAAACACTAAGAAAGATGTTTATGTGTTCGTTAGTGACTTCTTTTTTGAAGGATTGTGACTTTTAATAAAGGAATATGAAAGGTGTTTGGATTATACAAAAAGTGAATATTTAGAAGGATAATTTAGTAATTTAACTTTTTATTTTGGGGTTCCCACTTTATATATATACATATACATATATATGCTTATCTCTTTACACTTTTGATGAATTCAGAATCATAATTTTGATTACTGTATGATGTGTATCCTTATTTCGCATAGATTGTGTTATATTTTTGCACGCTATATTACATACATAAAATACAACTAATATTTATTAAGTTAATATGATATATTAGATCATAATTTATAAGATTAATATTCTATTAAATTATTCGCGCGTCGTGCGATTTCTTATATTAGTATCAAGAAAATGGCAAAATCAAACATAATTAAGCAGTTGTGTTTGTTATTTCTTTTAGGTAACAACTGGGATCCAAATATTATTAGTATTCATTTGACGTTTTAAAAGTCAGTACTGAAAACTAATAAAATTTTACCGAAATAAAAAAGAAATCTAGATGATAAGGACTATAGAGCTTTACTAAAGCCCAACTACAAACCATGAGTCTGAAGCTGGAATGAAGTTCAAATTCAAATATGAAGCAGCAGAAGAAGGAGAACAAATTTATTTTAAAGGCTGCAAAACTAGCTAAACTTTAAATAGTTTTAGATAGAGTTTTTATCTAAAATTATCCGTTATCTATCAGAGTAGGTTCATTTTTGTCCTTCAAAATAAATATGCTACTCATATATTGCTGTTAAAAATCAACAGTAAAATTCTAAACACATCCCCATTCTAGCAAAACCCAACAGTAAAAAGCTAAATTCGTGTCCGATTCCCCCCAATTCTTCAGTGAAAAGGCAAATTGGATCTCTCATTGCCTCTCTTATTGATACGTTTTGTGCTCGAAGCTCGTCATTCCCTTGTTTATCGAATTCTCATGGTGTCCCAGTTGAGTATGCAATCAAGATTCACTATTCAAGTAGACCAAAAAACTTGAATTTTCTAAAGCCACAAAAATTGAATCTTTTTATCTTGATCTGAGTTATATAATTTTGGAACCAAAACTTGACTTGCCTAGTCTCCAAGGAAAGCCTTTTGCTTAGCTCCAACTTTTATTTCTCACAAGGATGAAGACACTTTTTGGAGAGCCTATTCATCATATTACCCTTTGAACGAAAAGAGCTGTCGACATTAGATGAGCCTGTTCATCTTCTTCCAACTGCACTGATGTGCTCTTTGCACTCTAAACATTAGCGTGAAATTAGGTGACTAAGAAACCTATTCTTCTTCAGAAGCTTCATAAAGAAATAGTCCAAGACACTAAAAGATTCAGCTGTTGTTGCTGTCATTCATATCTCCAGCTTTAGCTTCTTCATTAGCACTACATTTCCCTTCTTCCTTTGCTTGTGATTTATTCTTCTTTCTACCAACTTTGTATGAGTACTTAGCAAAAGCAACAGAATGTGCTGACTTGACGGTTAATTCGGGTCCTTTCTTCTCACTATTGCTTGTCTCCCTAACTTCCTTCTCATCTTCCCTTGTGCTGCTGGAGCCATGATGAGATTCATTAGCAACTGAAGTTTCCGGAACACATTGCCGTTTTGGCACGAGTAACATCGGGGATAGCTTAGTAACAGAAAGAACAAGATATCCATGATTGGACGAGGATCGCGGCGTGAATCTCGGAACGGATCAAGTCAGTAGCGGTTAATTAGTTGTTTATACGATTTTCTTCTGTAATTAGAGATATACCATAATTAGGATTCCTCTACTATATAAAGAGTATTACTAGTCATTTGTAATCATCACTATTCACTGAGAAAAACTATACAATTCTTTCGTTCTCTCTTGTTACTGTTCATCAGAATTATTGTATCTCAATTTCTTATACTATTGTCACCTCGAGAGTACCTTAATTCGAGGTTGAGGTTCAGTATGTACACTGGTTTGATTCATTTCTATTTCAATTCTGCCATTTACTTTCTTATTTATCAATCGGTATTGGGTGAAATCACATATCCTTAAAATCACAATATAAGTTTAATTGTTATCCAAATTTTAGGGTAAACAGTTTGGCGCCCACCGTGGGGCTAAGGATAATAGTGATTCTTCAATACTGATTCCGATACTAATTTACGCTTGTTCTTTTCAAGTATTTTTGTTTTCAGGATAAAATATGTCAAACTCACAAACAACACCCACACATGGTGATAATGACATCAGATTCCACGGGAAAAACAACAATGTAATTGCTCCAGGGGTCGAGGTGCCACAAGCTGATCTCGAAGGAGCACCGGTTGCCAACCTAGTCGACTTCAGTTCACACATTGCTCTAAATGCGAATCTGGGCGCGGTCCCCAAAGAGAGTGTACGCAGAGAAGGCTGATCTGGTGGACGAGGTACGCAGGACGGAAGAGATAGAGAAGTCAATCTCCAAGTGATATTCGAGATGATACAGGCCTAACAAGCCGCTATTGCATAGCTACAAAATCAGCATCGAACTCCGAGTGGGGTCGAACCGGAAGCCGCCCGCCAAATCGAGCCAGTACCAGAAAGGTTCGAATACTAGTGAATCGGGGACTGACCCTGCAATAATGAAGATGCTCGAGGATCTCACCAAACAAATTGAATCGGGAGAGAAGAAAATTGAGGCAACGATAAGAAAGTAGAAACGTGCAACTCCCGAGTTGATCAGATACTGGGGCACCGCCAATTTTGAAAGGGATGGATTCAAATAAATTGGTACATAAGTCGTTCCCTCCAAGTGCGGCTCCAAAGCCTATTCCCAAGAAGTTTCTTACGAATATCCCTAAGTACAATGGGACCAGTGGCGGAGGCAGGATTTCCATGAAGGGGGTTAAAAAAAAATTGTAGCTAGTGAGAATTGAACATATGACCTTATCAAAGTTTTGAACCCCCCTTGACCACTAAACAACACTTCTGAGTTGTGTTAAGGGGGTTCAAAATTTAACATATAGAGGTAAAAAATAGATTTTGCCTTATACATACAGTGCAATTTTTCGGCGAAAACCCCCTTCTGCCCCCCTAAATCCGCCCCTGAATGGGACCATCGATCCCAGTGAGCATGTCACTTCCTATACATGCGCCATCAAAGGTAACGATTTGGAAGATGATGAGATCAAATTTATTCTATTGAAGAAGTTCGGAGAGACTCTATCGAAGGGGGAAATGATTTGGTACCATAACCTACCGTCAAATTCCATTGACACATTCTTCATGCTTGCGGATTCTTTCGTAAAGGCACATACCGGGGCCATAAAGGTTGCGATGAGGAAATCAGACCTTTTCAAAGTAAAATAAAAGGATAATGAAATGCTTAGGGAGTTCGTGTCCCGATTCCAAATGGAATGCATGGAGTTTCCACAAGTCATAGATGACTGGGTTATTCATGCATTCACTCAGGGGTTGAATGAGTGGAGTTCGATAGCATCACGTCAACTAAAGCAAAACTTGATCGAATATCCGGCGGCAACCTGGGTCGATGTACATAATCGGTACCAATCGAAGATCAGAATCGAGGATGACCAATTGGGAACTCCTTCCGGTTCCTTATATCCGAACATGCCCCCAGGCAAAAACCAGAGAGATATCAGTAGGGAACCTCGGCCGAACAGAGACCGATATCAACCATAAAATGCAGACCGCATGAACAGCGGTCCCGGACGCAATTTCGCCCGAAATGATCGAAGCAACGATCGAGAACAAAGATCTCGGGGACTTATGAGCAAAAGTGGTTTTGATAAGCACGCTGATCCCATAGAGACACCCCGATTATCAGAGTATAACTTCAATATCGACGCATCAGGTATTATATCGGCAATTGAAAGAATCAAAGACACTAGGTGGCCCAGATCCGTACAGACCGATCTTTCCCAAAGGAATCCCAATCTGATGTGAAAATATCACAACACACATGGCCACAGAACCGAGGATTGTAGGCAAAACTTGATCAAATATCTGGCGGCAACATGGGCCGATGTACATAATCGGTACCAATTGAAGATCAGAGTCGAGGATGACCAACTGGGAACTCGTTCCGGTTCCTTATATCCGAACATGCCCGCAGGCAGAAACCAGAGAGATATCAGTAGGGAACCTCGGTCGAACAAAGACCGATATCAACCATACAATGCATACCGCATGAACAACGGTCCCGGACGCAATTCCGCCCGAAATGATTGAAGGAGCGATCGAGGACAAAGCTCTCGGGGACTTATGAGCAAAAATGGTTTGGAGGAAACTGAGAGAGGAGGTAGCCCGTCTATTCAACGAGGGTCACCTTCGAGAGTTCTTAAGTGATCGAGCCAAAAACCATTTCAGGGAGAGGGACACCAACAGAAAAAACGAACATGAGGAGCCAAAACACGTGATACTGATGCGGGACTAAATTGCATAGTTTAACATGTGATATACCTTACATTTTATGCGCTTTAATGATAAAAATACACTTGTTATGTGCTTAATGGAGTTTGTTTCATGTGTAGGTGAAGTGGAGATGGAAACGGAGCTAAAGGGATGCAAATACGTCGAAAAATACGCGAAAGGAGACACCCGGGCGATAGCCAGGTGACAGAGCCAAACAACCTAACCCTACCTGGCGTTAGCCAGGCGTTAGGGCTGAAACGCCAGACCTAGCCTGGCGTTAGCCAGGCCTTTGGGTCCAAACGCCAGGGTCCCCAGTTCGGCGAAAAAACCGAGTTTTGACGGGTTTAAGTGTTTTCCAATTGACATAGAAGTCTCCTACACGTTTAGGGTTTGTCCTAAACTTATAAATAGACTCCTAAAACACAACTACAAGGGGGAGATTCGAGATTAGAGAGGATACGGACGGCAAAACATCAATTTGTACATATTTTCTTCTTTACTTTGTAGTTCTATTATGCAAGTTGTTTTAGATTTTATTCTTATGAATTTGTTTAGCTAACTTCTTTAACCTAGGGTTTTGGTAGAACCCGTTGGGGAATAAACTTATTGTGATATTAATATAGCTTTGATTGGTTGATTAAACTCTATTTGTTCAACTACGTTCTTGTTGTAGTTGATTGAAGGGCCCTCAATTAGCTGTGCCTATTTATTATGTATCTACTTGAGAGAGAGTGCATATTTAGGTAATTGTTTGAACAACACCACTCCCAGAGTATAGACGAAAGTCATAACCGAGGGTTTAGAGGTTGGATTAGAGATAACGATAC
>ML392352.1:116839-144024 GCA_005239525.1 Nicotiana knightiana
TTTAGTATTAGTAATTTAAATAACATCAGGTGACAGCTGAGTACTATTTTAACAGCTTGCTTGATACGTCAATTCCCTGTGGGATCGACTCTGGGCATAATACCCCAGGATTATATTTGCAACGCCCGTTTAGTCTTCTACAAAACATAGTTGAGCGTGATCAGATACATATGAATGTCGGTGGGGTCGATATCCCAAAAGGACCCGTGTTCATACGCAACAAAGTATCAATTACTAGGGAAAAATTGACCCAAGATTATGTGCCAAAAGGCACTGTATCGCTCAATAATGAGGAAGGAAAAGGAATTTCTCAACCTCGCAACGACGCTTTGGTAATCTCTATCTTTATGCATAAAATTCAAGTTAAGCGTGTTTTAGTGGATCTAAGTCTCGGAAAATATCATCCGATCAAGGGTCGTGGAGAAACTCGGCTTGCAAGATCGAATTGTACCCGCAGCTCGGGTCCTGAATGGTTTCAACATGGCTAGCGAAACAAATAAATGAGAGATCATTCTACTTGTGAACGTGGCTGGAGCTATTCAAGAAACCAAGTTCCATGTAATCGAGGGTGACATGAGGTACAACGCCCTACTCAGGAGGCCCTGGATTCACAATATGAGAGTAGTCCCTTCGACTCTCCACCAAATAATGAAATTCCCAACATCGGACGGGGTGAAAATGGTATATGAAGAGCAACATGCTTCAAAGGAAATATTTGCGGTCGACAAGGTAATACTGACATCGGCGCTTTCGACAACAAAGGGATCGAAGGCCAAAGGAAAACAGGAGACCAAATAGCAACCACAGTCACCAGCCCCAACTCAGTCGGGAAAGAAGGGAATCGAAGAGGAAGATGGCGACTATTGGATCCCTCGTCCTTCATTATTCCCGAATATTCGGATGCCACCAAATCAACAGTCGAGGAGCTGGAACAGTTTATACTGATCGAGCACCTGCTCGATCGAAAGTATACCTGGGGACGGGGTTAACCCCCGAACTCAGGAAGATACTCATTAAATTTCTTATTGATAATATGGATTGCTTGGCTTGGTCCTACTTAGATATGACAGGGATCCCACCGGAGATCACAACACATCGATTGAGCCTGGATCCGAAGTTCAAGCCAGTGAAGGCCCCAGTCCGAGGTAAAATATGCATTCATCAAGTACGAGGTAACTAAACTTCTCAAAATAGGATCCATTGGGGAAGTAAAATATCCCAAATGGTTAGCAAACGTAGTTGTAGTTCCTAAAAAGAGGAACAAACTTAGATGTGTGTGGATTATAAAGATTTAAACAAGGCATTCCCCAAAGACTCTTCTCCTCTGCCACGCCACATCCGGCCACGAGATCCTTAACTTTCTCGACGCCTACTCTGGGTACAGTCAAATTCAAATGAACCCGGAAGATCAAGAAAAGACTTCATTCATCACTAAGTATGACACATATTGTTATAGCGTAATGTCTTTTGGGCTAAAAAATGCTGGTGCTACCTACAAATGCCTAGTAAATAAAATGTTCGAAGAACAAATAAGTAAGTCAATGGAGGTATATATTGACGATATGCTAGTTAAGTCCCTGCGCACATAGGGCCATCTGACACATTTGCAGGAAACCTTCAAGATACTGAGAAAATACGACATGAAGCTCAACCCCAAGAAATGTGCTTTGGGTCGAGCTTGCATCCTCTTCTTCATATTTAAGAAAGCAACAAAAATCCATTTGAGCTGGCATCCTCTTCTTGGTTGAATTGACAGTAGATAATAAGCCTATTATGGAAACATTTAAAAAATAAAAACTCATCGTAGAGGGTTGTAGCAATATTTTGAATTATGTTTTATGTATTATGATTTCATTATATTAATTTATTTGTTTTTTTACCTATAAAAAAAATGTGATACCTTTTACAAAAAGTTCTGCATAAGCCATTGCGTGTACCTCATCTCAATAAGTATGATATTTTTAAAAAAAGTCACATAAATATTATTTTACAAATTGTATTTGAGATATTTATTAAAGCTAAAGGAAAAAAGTGTAAAATAATGAAAATAATGATTAATGTCGATAGTTAATTAACTTAATAAAGAAAGAAATTATATCTCATAAAAATCCTTATAATCTTAAATATCATTTCCACTAAAAATAAATTATTAATTACAATTACGATTTTTATTCAACACGAGCGACACCTCATAATGATTATAAAGGTAAAGTTGATAAATATTTTATGTTAATATTTTATTTATAATATAGTGTCAAATATAGATAGATAGATAGATTAGACTTGTCTATCTGAAAAGTTTTTAGTGCAAATATTATTTCTTAAATCATATTCTATGAATTAGAGTAAAATTTAATTAGTTGGATTCAAAATTTTAAATGGTAGTATAATTTTTTAACATGGAATTATTTGTTGAAGGAACAATTTAGTTTTTAAAGCTACAGAACTTAAGAAGTCGACCAACACTAACTTCATATAAATTACTTCACAAAATTTTTAGATTGTAGGTACCTTAAATATTTTACTTTTAGTTAGGTTTATTTCCAGAACTTCATAGTTATTTTATACTTTCAGATTATTTGTTTTTCAAAATTAACATATCAAAAATAACTATTTAGGTATTTCCAAAATAATTCTTAGAAACCATAATAACTAATACTTCCAATGCAAAAATCCTCGTTGTCTCCAATCAATATTTTTTTTGGCTTTGTTTATGCTTTTAGGTTTTATAATGTTTAGGTAAACATACTCATAAGTATAATATAATAATTTATACATCTACCTAACGTGAGAGTTTAATATTTTTGGAATTAAGATAGTTATTTTAACCAATTCAAATAAGGATAGTACTTATATATATATATATATATATATATATATATATATATATATGAGTTTAGTTGACTTTAAATTTTTAAATATTAGGAGTTTCTACACAATTCAAACAAGGAAAGACTTCATAGTTAAAAATTTATTTAATTAAAATCCTAAATATTAGGTAAATAGTTAAATAATGATTGTCTAGTGCAAAATTAATTTTTAAAAGGTAAAAAAGGCGAACGATATTTCGCTAAGGGCATACGTACTTTTAATATATATATTTTAAAATTTTCCGCTTTCTTGCCTTATTATATTATGGGAGTACAATGTTTATGGATAGTATATTGCATTGGTTAAAACTTTAACCTCATATCAGTGCCTAGGGCCTACTGAAGCGCTGCAGATCCTAGCAGAGTATCATGAATGAAGGCCTAAGTGATGCTCATCAGTGTCGGGACAACGCCAAAAAATGAATAGATAGGTGGTTCAGTATAGTGTTAAGTAAATATCAAAAAAAGAGTTTGTTAATTATATACCATATTTTATGGTTGAGTGACAAAGGAGAAGAGAGATAGCATCCCGACTGGCTAGCGATGAGAAGAAAAGAATCCCAATATATGATCCTAATTTAAACACTATATATATATATATATATATATATATATATATATATAGTACAGATGACTAGACTGGAAAAGATAACATATATATTAACAATGCTCTTATGAAATTTATCTATCGACTCATTATAAAAAAGGAATTGTAGTTTATGATTTTGATAATGTCTTAGCAATATTATGGTGTAGACTATTACTATAATTCAAGCTCATGCTACGTAAGCATAGAGTTTAATAGTTTACATTTTTATTTTTATGCCCAAATTCGTTAAAGCTATCGAGTCTCAATTAAAATTTCTCTCGAGCAAGCACAAAACTTTGAGGGAATGGGAGTGATATTTTCAATCATATAAAATCCTACATTTCAAACATATCATATCAACAATAACAATAATTATACTTTAGTCCTAAACAAAGTTGGTGTCGGTGATATAAATTGTCATTTTTTCTTTAAACTCAACTCATATCATCATCATGCTATTTGTATTACGATGATTCATCATGAATTGTCAAGTTTTACGCTAGCTGTCAACCTAACACAACTCTCCTCCTTTATCCGGGCTTGGGATCATATGAGTAAGCCCACATCTTACGCCACCTAATACTATAGCTTACAATAAGGGTGTATATAAATCGGGTTGATTCGATTTTTATTAAAACCAAACTAAACCAACTATATCAATTTGGATTTGTTAGGTTTCGTCGGATTTTTCGTTTTTTTTTTGTTACATGAATAATATTTCAATCTTACTTTATTAAGTTTTTGATAAGTAAATATATGTTTACTAAAAATTAAAAGAATTGACAAACATTTGATCAATTAAAATAATATTTTTATGGGAGAATTTTCTTAGTAGCACATGATAGTTATTTTTTAGTTTTCTGACAATAAATTTTCGTTGATGTACACTTTCAAAGATAACCGAATTTAATAATTAAACATAAGAAATTAATATAATACCTAAATAATGATATTTCTATCTAATTTTTAATTATCGAAATATCACTTCAAATTCGAAAAAGATATAAAATCTAATAGATCTTGACATATGAATATGGAAAAACAAAGAGATTGCCACATTTCAATAATACTTGATAAGAAAGTGATCATACAAACATTAGTTAAAGTTAATAAAAATGGAGCACTTCATATTCTATTAAATATTATCAGAGAATCCCAAATATTTTTAGGTATTTTAAAAAAATAAATTTTATATAAAGTCTTAAAAGTGTATATAAAATTATATATTTATATGTCAATTTGGTTCGATTTTTTTTATTCAATACCAAATCAAAACAAACCAAATCTCATCGAATTTTTTAATCGGTTTGATTTGACTTTTTGATTTGGTGCGATTTTTCGGTTCGATTTGTACACTCTAACTTACAACATTACTAGGGTGTAAACAAATGAAAGGATTAAAAGTTTAGGTGCAAATCTGAAACAAAGACAAAAAGTATCGAGGGGAAAAAACAATATTCCCATAAAAGACGGAGTGGCCTCGTCCCTCGAAACCTCAAATGAAGCAGCAGTACTAGGTCAAGATCAAAAGGCCACCCACCCCAACCCAATACAGAGCTTTTGAACACTCCGATAGAACTAACTGCTTCTGTTTGGAATTTCATCGGCAAAAGCCGTAATTTCGATCCATCAAATGGCTCTCGCTTCTCGCTTGCTTTCCAGATCCACTCGCCAGGTAAAATCGATCTAACCTAATCTAATCTCTAAATTTTTTATGCGGAAAATGTTTGGGTTTCATGATTTTGATCTGATTGCGGCTTAAAATTTATTTTCTCTTTCTTGGTGTGCTTAGAAGACTGCGTCATAGTTGATTTGAATGCTAATTGAACTGAATTTAGTTTTGTTTTAGTGAGATGCATTTTGCATGAAATGCAATCGACTTGATACTTGTGAAAGTGATTGAGCTAGGGTTTCGTTTATTGGTGTCTGAAAAAGACCGAGGGAAATTATGTATTCTTTTGAGTTTAGGATTAGGTACATTTTTAGGCTCCATAGGGATTGTATTTGCCTGCTTAAGATAGACATTTGATTGATTGAATGATTCAGTTTAAAAGAAATGTCCTTGCTTGGTTGATAATTGCTGCCCTTTTTTGCTTTTTGGGAAATTACTTTGGTCCGAGATTATCTATTTTTGTTTTGTTTTTTCTCTGAGCCTTGGAGCAACAGTAAAGTTATCTCCATGTAGTTCGCGGTTTCGAGCCGTGGAGTCATGCTTGCATTAGGGTAGGCTGCTTACATCACAATTCCTTGGGATGCGGCTCTTCCATGGACCCTGGGTGAATGCCAGGTGCTTTGTGCATTGGGCTTCCCTTGTATTTTTTCTTGTGGGAGGAGATTCTTTCAATCAATTATCACTTGGGAGTTGACTTTGGTTTTCCTGCTGTTGCCAATGTATTTGATTAACTGAATAGCATGCCACTTAGGAAGTGGCTGGTACTGAATGTGGTCATTTAACTGTTGAGTAATTTAGGCTACATGGCCTTTGCCCGTGTCTTTGAGCTGTTAGGATCCATATAGGTCTAAAGCAGAATTTTGGTAAAATGTGGGATCTGTATGTGATTGAATATGCTGGTGCAGTTTGTACTTGGTTGAAATGTCTACACTTATTGATAAATCTGGTTTTGCAGTTATGCTCTGGTCAGGTTGTCCTTCGCCCCGAGCATGCAATTCCAGTTCGTTCCTTTGCCAAAGGAGCTGCTGCTCCCACTGCACTGAAGGGAGATCGTAAGTATTTCAGGATATGCTTTATTTAAACTGGATGACTCTGTTTCTGTTTGCCGACTTTATTTCCTTTTCAGTTTTTTATACTACAAATGTGTTGAAACACTTTAAAGCCTTTTCTTTCTTCTATGCATCCCACTTTTTGTTTTTCATCTATCTTTGTCTACGTATCAGAAGATCTCTTCAATTAACTTTGAAGAAATAATCAAAAAAGTATTCGCAGCCTTCTCCTTATGCAGTGATTATGTTACTTTGTTTTGTGTAACTTCATTGTTTTAACCTGCATTTAATAGCATAAACAAGACTAAAATAAGGACGAAATTATGGCTGACAGGCTATATATGGATATTTCTACTCTTATTTTTTCTTTCTGAGTAAGTACTGCAGCCAGCACCATCATTTTTATGCATAAAAGTTTCCTTTACTCTTCTAATAAGCCTCTGGCTTTTCCTCTTTATTAAATGTATGCGAGCCTTTCTTTTCTTTTTTGGTGAAGTAACGTGTTCATTAATAAGGCATCAAAAAGATGCAAAGCTATAAGGAGCATAATTACAAGAGACAAAAGATAAAAGAGTGTAGGTAGCTCCTATACAAAAAGTCAATCTAAGGCTAGAGTACTAACAAAATCCAAAAATTGTCCAGTGCTAATTACCGGGGACAACTTGGTCCAACTGAAAAGATGAAGTAAGCATTTAGCTTTAAGGGAGTTAAATGCTTTGTATTTCAAAAAAAGTAGTTTTACTTATGCTCTAGATAGGTGTTGGATGTCCAGTTGTCATAGACATTACTGTTTAATGTCTTCACAGGAAGGCACAAGATATTAACATTTATTTTAGGATGAACCAATTTATAGATAATATACTCATAAGAAACTTTGATACTGGTGTTTTCAAGACAAATATAGAGTTTGAGTTTGCTCCTGGTGCCTAATTCACCTGTCTCTCAAATGATAGGGTATATGCTTTCAGATAACTTATCTTAATCTGTATTTATGCTGATGTTCTGGTGTTCTAGAGGGTGACTTACAACTATTTCATAGTGACTTCTTTATTTCGACTAACTAGGGCAATCTTGTACCAGAAAATATTAGTGTCTAAGAAGTGCTATAATGTTTTTCTTGTTAGGCCTTGATCATAAGTGTCCTGTTAAGAGTCTTGTCACCTAAAATTCTGTCTGTCTTGGAAATGGTATGTTGATTTATTCTGGCCTTCATATTGACTTGTACTATTACAATGTGGTTTGAATTTGGGTTCCGTTGCATTGTGGTGATGCTGACTTTTTGTGTGGATATGAAGAGGTGTTGAAGGACATCTTTTATGAGGTTAAGAACAAGCTTGAGACAGCAATTGGTGTCCTACGAAAGGAGAAGATCACCATAGATCCAGAAGATCCTGCTGCTGTATCTGAGTACGCCAAAGTCATGAACTCTGTAAGACAAAAGTAAGATATCTAACTTCTCCTTATGTTTTTTTTTCATTTTGTAAACGGTTAAGGGTCTGATTTGCTCCCCTCCTGTCATAAATGGGCCTTATTTATCCTCCGTTTAAGTTTTCTATCAAAAATATCCCTACCGTTATAGATTAGGTGCATATTTATCCCTTACACGTTAAAAACACCCTCCCAACTTTTAAAATCCCCGTGGGATCCCCTTATTGGACCAACTGACCCGCCCCATTTTTTTTAAATTCAAACCCGCCCTCATGAGCACTTTCAATGGGATCGGGCGGGTTTGAATTAAAAAAAATGGGGCGGGTCAGTTGGTCCAATAAGGGGATGCCACGCGGATTTTAAAAGTTGGGAGGGTGTTTTTAACGTGCAAGGGAGAAATATGCACCTTATCTATAACGGTAGGGATGTTTTTGATAGCATTTATTATAGTAGAGGGGAAAATCAGACCCTTAACTGTTTTGTAAATAGAGCAGCAGTTCAACACTTGGTGACTGACTTAAATTGTGATTCAGAAACTGTAAAGATACTAGCACTTCTTGTTCCCTCTATATATCTCCCTTCCTCCACCACCCCCGACTAGATTCTGCCTCACCTGCAATCATATTAAACATACTACTGGGCAATGCATTTGAAAGTCCTGCTTATCCTAAATTTAGTTCAGGTCACCATGCATGTGCTTTGCCATTAATCAATATGCTTTCTGGAGAAAGACCATATATAATATAATCTGTACAATTTAACTATCTATTATTACTACCAAAATAGGTCCGTCCATAGTTATATTGTTTGGCATCCCAAAAATTGTTTTTGGATTAAACCATTTTATACCTTTAGTTCATTAAGAATCACAAGTTCACACCTGGTGATACAAAACCTCTAGTTTTATTTTCATGGAAGAATAGTACATAGTTTTATTTATCGACTTGCATGCTGTATTATTTGATTAATTTCCATAAAGTCTTATGATCTATTATTAATTTTATGTTTTCCCATGTTTGCAGGGCTAATCTCTTATCAGAGTCTCAAATAATTAAGTTCAACATTGAAGTAGAAACTCATGAAATTCCAGATGCTCGGACTTATTTATTGAAACTGAAGGAGATGCGTGTCAAGTATGCAGTTTCATGCTTATGTTTTACCTTCTAATTAGAATATTTAATGAGTTATGCAAGTTATCATGTTGGCATGCTTTTGGTATTTTTAAAAGAAGGTAGTATGCTTCCTTGTCAATAATAGATAAATGTAAAATAGGTTTGCTTTCAGTTATCTTTCATACAAGTGATTGATTTTCTCTGATATTCTTCTGAAATGTGAACTTGATTCCTAATGTCGAAATCAGCATTCCTAAGTGACTGAGGCGTTTGATTTTTCCTCTAGGCAGGTGTATCAGCATTTCTTCACTCCCCTTTCTTTTTCATGTATTATTTGGGCAGGAGGGGCCTTATCGATGAGCAAGGTATAGAGGATCTGCAGATTGCAGCACTGGATAAAGTTGAGAAAGAAATTAAAAAGCCACTAATGAGGAATGACAAAAAGGGAATATCTCTTCTTACAGCTGAGTTTGATAAGATCAACCAGAAGTAAGCTTCCTTATGCAGACCTTAATTGATTCTACTTGCAAGTGCTTTAATTTTTGATTATCCTTGAAGAGCAGTTGGTCACTCGTTATGTTAATGACCGAAACCAGCTTCTTAACAATTTTGCTCAGCGATTTGTTGACTTATTGGTGGGTATTTTCCTTTGCTCTGACCAAAAGCTGTGGCCAACTTCCATATTGTAGCACGAGTCATTGTGATTCAGATGATATATATGATTCGGAGTATACATAGGTATTTGATCCTCACTATTGTCTTTTGAATTCCTCGTTATTTAGGCTTGGCATTTGTAAGCAAGATCTGCCAAAATACGAAGAACAGTTAGAGCTGAAGATTGCAAAGGCACAATTAGAAGAACTGAAAAAGGATGCTGTTGAAGCAATGGAAACTCAGAAGAAGAGGTAATATAAGGCTTTGATTGCTCATTCTCTTAGACCGCATGAATATTGGGTTAATTTTCTTCTCCGGATTTTGAATTTGAATCCTTTGTACTTGCAGGGAGGAGTTCAAGGATGAGGAGATGCCCAGCGTGAAGTCTCTGGACATCAGAAACTTCATTTAAAAATGAAATTTTCTTCAAGACTTTTTTTCTTTTGCACCTTGTTGATCATCTGCTATCCTTGAACATCAATTTTCTTATCCCTAAACGTGTAGTTGTACCAGACATCCAAGAGGCTGCCTTCTGAATAATAAGAGGTCTGACCAAGAATTTAGCTTTTATATGATTTTGGGGCCCGAGTATCTGTCTGCTCCTTATTTGCAACTGATCTTGGTCAGTTGTTTTGTGCACTCTATACTTGATTTCAATGAAACATAACTAAGATGCGTGATTGTATCAAATATTTCAATATTGATGCTTTCGTGATGGCCTTACCAATCTTCTGCTCATTGTCATTTGCTGGAATCATATTTTCTTAGCTACAACAGTTCTTCATGGTCTTTGTGAAATTATTTGGCCAAGCATTCAGGCAATTCGGAGAACCGGGATGTTTTATTGAAATTAGTTTGGATTGAATGTGAACGTAGTTGGTGTCCATATGTATCTGGATTGTATTTTGTGGCCAGATACATACAACTTACTGTTTGGGAGTACAAGAAATCCTATAAAATACCAATGCCTCTTTGGTTTGTCAGATCCCTGTTGAACTCAGCATTGAGCATTACTGACCCCTATGCTGGAGCAAAAACGAATTATGTACCAAAATATTGGAGTACATTACCAGTAATCATCGCTTTAACGCATTAACTTTTTTTTACTACCAAAACTACTGTAGATCTTTATTGTTAATAAGAATGCTGGAGGACAAAGGTGGTAACTTTCTCTTACAAAGTATATCCAGAAGTAAATCTAGGAGTCGAATGTTCTCTCACTCAAATCTAATGAAATACATTCTTTAATGTGTAACCCTTGTTACCATTTATGAGTATTCTGATCTGTTACTAAGAATCTTTGTCAATATATTGGCTATTGCCAGCGATCCTCGATGGAAATCAGGGATATACTTTGTTAGTGGTTATCTTAGATATTCAAGTCTTCTTCTACCACTCTACTAATCATTTAAAAAATGGAAATGACAGATACGATAGTGAAAACAAGAATACATAGAAGAAAAACAGTGCAATATAAAAGAATAAATGGTAACAAAGCCAAAGAAAACCATTCCTTTTCTTTTATCCTAAAGCACTTTTGAATCTTCTTCTACTATCTAGAATGACAAGATACTGAAAACAAGCATATATTGAATTGAGAAAAAAACAAACAGTACTACTATGGAAAAATAACAAAGTAAGAACACCCAAAAAACTCCAAAACATTAGAAAAATAAAACCTTTAGACTATCTCCTTCGTGGGCTTTGTTCCATTCTCTCGTGGCTGTGGTTGTGCATCATCTACGAACTTCTTCCAGTACCAATGCTCTCTCCAAACTTGAGACATCTCTTCAATTGGTATATTCTTTGTTTCGGGCACGTACAAGTAGACAAACACAGTCATTATTAACACAAACGCCGCAAAGAAGAGAAATAGACCAAACTTCATCCCACATAGCATCTTCAAGAATATTTGTGCAACTCCGAAAGTGAAAAACATGTTCATGGAAACAGTAATACATTGTGCTGCAGATCGAACTTCCAATGGAGAAATCTCACTCGGAACTAACCATCCTAACGGACCCCATGAATATGCAAAATTAGCCACGAATACACAGATGCAGACAACCACTAAAGCTGCAAACCAAAGTGGCAAATCTGTTGCATTCCCTGTTGTTCCGAATTTTGCCCCAATAAGAGCTGCCACTGCTGTTTGGAATATACACATGAAGATGCCACCCCAGAAGAAGAGTATTCTCCTCCCAAACTTATCTGTACAAAATACTGAAATAAAAGTTGCACCCACGTTGACACCGCCAGTTATAGCAGCTGACATAAGCGAAGCGTTACTCTTAAACCCTAATGTTTGGAAAAGTACAGGAGCATAGAACATGACCACGTTAATTCCCGTAAGCTGCTGTAACGATGGAATCAGAATTGACAAAACCAACTGCGGCCTATACTTTCGGACGACTAAAAGGTTATTCCATGGCCTTTCTACTTTCTTGGATGCTTCACTCGCCATAACAAGGTCATTAAATTCAGCATTTACATTATCAACTCCTCTGATCTTTTTCAACAATTGTTCTGCCTCCTTTTTCATTCCCCTGTCTATTAACGAACTCGGACTATCAGAGAGAAACATTGAGGAAACCAGGATGACTAATGCTGGCACGGCTGCACCTCCTAAGCTAACCCTCCAACCCCAACCACCAGAGATTTTGCTAGTTCCAAAGTTGACCAAATTCGCTATCAAAATCCCAATGGTGATGGCCATTTGGAATAACACGTTGAAAGTCCCTCTGTATTTGTAGGGAGCAACTTCTGACAAATAAATAGGGACAGATTGATTAGCAAATCCGACACCAATCCCCAAAAGAATACGACCCAAGATGAGCATGCTAATATGGATAGCAGCAGCGTTGAGGACGGCGCCTATCAAGAAAAAGAGACCTCCAAGGGCCATTGTAACTTTCCTGCCACGTTTTTTACTAACATGAGAAGCAACAATGGACGCAAACAGAGCAGCCACGTAGAGAGAGGACGTGAAAAGGGTCAACAACTGGCTGTCAAACTTACAATACTGGTTGGTCGAGGTGTTCAAAGCCTCTTTTTGGTAAACAGACATGAAGAAGCGTTTGAGAAAAGGATCCATGGAAGTAACTCCACCTGAAATTCCAATGTCGTAGCCAAAGATCAACCCTCCCATGGCTGCCATGATACAAGTCATGGCTACGTACAATGTTAGCTTGCCTGGATACTCATCCGGATTGTCTCCGCCACTGCCGCCGGCACTTATAAAGTTTCCACCAGCCATGAAGATTTTGATCAAAGAAAATACTATGCAGTAGAAAGAAGAAGATTATTAAACTGTTTGAGATGGTNTCCACCTGAAATTCCAATGTCGTAGCCAAAGATCAACCCTCCCATGGCTGCCATGATACAAGTCATGGCTACGTACAATGTTAGCTTCCCTGGGTACTCATCCGGATTGTCTCCGCGACCGCCGCCGGCACTTATAAAGTTTCCACCAGCCATGATGATATTGATCAAAGAAAATACTATGCAGTAGAAAGAAACACACAAGCTAAGCAAGATTATTAAGATGGTGTCCTTAGGCGTGGGTAGAGAAAGGTATATATAGCTAGATGTCAAAAATCGAGATCGAATAGGTTTATAACTTGCAAAACTAGTCGGATTTGGATATCCTTTTATTAACTTGTATCTTCTTTTGTAGGATATCAATATCCGTATTATACTATTTAATCAGGATAAGTTAGGGGAAATTTAATTTAAAGAAGATATACGGGCAATTTCAAATAAAACGAATCAAAATTGTAAATCAATCATCATACCATCTATATTTACTAGTTTTAGAATACACACATTATATTCCATATCAATAGAAATATATTTTGTAAAAATAGTATAGTTAAAAAATATGTTTGAAATATTAAAAGACTTTTAAAAAAAAATATGAATCAAGACTATATACAAAATAAAATTACTAAATATTTAGCTAGTGCAGGAAAAATTACTCGAATTAACGAAGTAAGGTTTTAGTAAATTAAGACAACTACTTCAAATGAGGTTTTTCTTTTAATTAGATGTATTTTTCTAACTGAAGTAAAATATTTATTAGCTTATGCCTAATTAAAAATAAAAGGATCAAATTCATAATTAGATAAACAATACAACTAATTGATACGTTTTATATTTCATATAGTAGTTGCATTAAGTTTATTGCTATCATTTAATCTAACAATAATTTAATTTACTCTAATAAGAATAAATAAAAGCTTCCTTCGTTTTGTAGTCCTAAATATTAGAAAAATAATTAAATATTAATTTTATCAAATGTAACATCTATTTTTAAAGAATAAAGAAAATTTTAATTTTTAAAAATAATATTCAAAATATGTGATTGTGTTATAAAATAAAATTTAACAAAAGAAAAAAGAAATTACTGTTGATCATGTAAATGGCTTTGGATTCATTCCGGTGGTTGCAAGTCTCGCTTTGTCCCACTACTTTAATTCTATCAAATTAGTTCTTACTCGGTTGTAAGGCCATTTCTCCTTGTTTGGCAACTGCTGCTTTCTGGTATTCTTGGAATGCATCGCGATCGCGGGTAAAGTCGCAATCAGTGATGGAGTCGCGATCGCGAAGAGTAAGCTGGAGCTGACCTGTTGTGCATCGTGTTCGCAGAAGGGGCTCCACAATCGTGAAGGTTCCTGGGCTAGGTCATCACGTTCGCGTTTGAATGTATGCGTTCGCGAAGGGTTGGATTCGGCCCGGAGGAGATAGTCTTCGCGAATGCGAAGATATGTTGCCTTCGTGTTGAAGAGGCTTGTGGTTTGTCGCGATCGGGGGAGGTCGATCGCTATTGCGATCGCGAAGTCCTATTTGGTCAACTGGAGAATTTCTTCTTCGTGATCTCGAGGCTTTGGACCGCGATCGCGAAAGGCAACGCCTGGGCAAATTATAAGGTTGCAAGTCGGGATTTTTCTCATATCAACTCATTTCTCTCTTGCTCGGGCGATTTTTGGGCTATTTGGAGGAACCATTTTCATTATCTATCATGATGTAAGTTATTCTCACTTGTTACAAGTTAAATACAAGGATTATATATGTGTTTAAACATGAAATTTTGTAAAAATTGTGAAATTTTGGAAAAAAAACCCTAGACATGGTATTTTTAGATTTTGATCACGAAATTGGACATGAAATTAGGAATAAATTATCTATTTGAGTTCGTGTATTATAGGTAATGTTTATCTTTAAATTTTTTTTGAAATTCGGCATGTAGACCCAAGGGTTGACTTTGTTGAATTTCGAGTAGAGTTGAAAATTGTTATAAATTATTAAATTACGAGTATTTGAGTATATTTTGATTGGTTTGCATATTGTTTGATTAGTTTCGGATCGTTTGCCATCAGTTTGAGGTGTTAGAGAGACGTTGGAGCCGATTATTGGATTTCAGAGCGAAGTAAGTCTCATGTCTAACCTTGTGAGAGAGAAACTGCCTCGTAGGTCTTATATTTGTTATTTGCTACTAGTTGTGGGTGCCACGTACGCACGAGGTGACGAGAGCCCATACATAACTTAAATCATGCTTATGTCCGGTAGACTTAGGACTTTATCATGCAATATTTGTATTACTTGCACCCAACTTGTTAGTTTAATTACCTAAAAACTTATAAATGAAATTTGATTAGAGATCATGTTAGGTCGAACCTCATTACCTTGAGTTGTTTGGCAGGATATTTGATTGTTGGTAAAAGTCATGCTTACCTTATGCTCTTCTCCTTGTGTTGCAAATATGTGAGCCGTAATTCGATAAGAACACCGCGACAGTATATTTGAGATGCATCCATGAATCGGGCTGTACGACCACAACAATGTATGTATACGACTTTATAGACCGGACTATATGACCTCGGCATAACTTGTGCGTAATAATGCTAGGAGTCCGAATATTCATGAGATTTCCCCTTTTACTGAGACCTGACATTTACATAATATAAACTCTAAAAAGTCTTTGCGTATAATTCAAAAAAAATTATAGTTAGATTGCAAAATTCTAAATTAAGTAACATGAAAGTTCTTACTTATATAGTTATGTCACATAATGTACTGAAATATGTTTTGAAAACCATATACCAAAGATTGAGAGATGTGAAACAAATTATAATAATTCTATCGAAAAAAAGATTTTAGAGTAATTCTACTCTAATATATATTTGGTCCTATGTAATTGTCTACCCAGTCGTATTTGCGTTTTTGTGGGGTCCACTAAGCTTTCTTACCCAATCTCCCTATTATTTTGGTCAACTCAAAGTAATAGCAATACACGCAGTGTAATTAATCTTTCTTCAGCTCTGGAATTCTTTTTATAAAAGGTTCAATTTTAAGCAATTTTTTTTATCTTATACAACGTAAAATTTTAATAATTTTGAAATCTTAAATATTAGAATTTCCTACATAGTTCAAGTAAGCAAAACTTTACTAAACAAAGTTTTAGAAAGCTTTAAAGTCCTAAATTTTAGAAAAATAATTAAATGACTATTTTGTCTAATGTGAATTCTATTTTTAAGGAGTAGAAAACGCAAATGACATTTCGCTAATGGCATTCGTGCTTTTAATATACTAAAGATATAAATATCTATAACTATATTATACTAGTCTTAGGATACACGCTTTACTTTTGTAACCATATCAATGAGTATATAGCTTTAAAGAATTAGATAAATATTATCCATATGTTTCAATTTATATTACGTAGTTTGACTGGATATAACAGTTAAGAAAGTAGAAAATCAGACTTTTGAAACTTGTGATTATAGATATATCATAAAATTTGAGTGACTATAAAAATTTATCATTAAATATAAAATGAAATATTCATGCTTAATTATTTCTAAATTTTAAAACGTATTATCAGTTTTTTAAATGCACTGAAAAAATAGCATTATGATTTTTGGAATGAATGGAGTATCAAATAATGTAATTGAGCTCAATAAACAAAGAGATCTTGTACCACAAAAGTTACCAGATGCCTAGTTGTGATTCCTCAGGACTTTTGTGGGAACACTCATCCAAATTGTTGTTACTTTTGTAATATAATACTAAACAAACAAGTAACACAAAATTATTTTTACGGAAAAGGCCTAAAAACGTCACTCAACTAACATAAATGACTTATTTATACTATCCGTTAAAAGGTCGGCATGTTTATGCCACTACCGTTATACTTTTGGCCTATTCATGCCACTAACCTAATAGTTTTGGCCTATTTATGCCATTGTTCACTAACAATTCAATTTTCTGGTTTTTAAATAATAAAAATTAATTTTTCAACCCCACATTTGCCACGTGTCTTTATATTACTAGTTCTTCTTTACTTGACCTTACATTTCTTTTAACCCTGATTATGTATAATTAACCATGCCCAACCCGATAAAATCTAACCATCTTTTAACCCAACCTTTAATTTCTTGTCACGACTCAAATCCCAACTAGTCGTGATGGAACTTAACCCAACCTGCTAGGTAAGCCAATTAACAACTATCTAATTTAATGAGCTTTTTTATACAAATAAATGATAAAATAACTGAACCTTAATACATTTTTCAAGGACTATAGTACAAATCACGAGCTTCTAAGATTTAGATTTTTACAAAAATGAATTGAAATAAACACAACATCGGTTTCAAACTGAACAGTGATTTTTACAATGATTTATATTTATTTGAAACCGATGTTGTGTTTATTTTCAATTCATTTGTAAAAATTTAAATCTTAGAAGCTCATGATTTGTACTACCAGTCCTTGGAAAATGTATTAATGTTCAGTTATTTTATCATTTATTTGTTAAAAAAATCTCACTAAATTGAATAGTTCTTAATCGGCTTATTAGCGGGGGTTAGGCGCCATCACGACTAGTTGAATTTTGAGTCGTGACAAGGAATTAGGGGTTGGATTAAAAGATGGTTGGATTTTATAGGGTTGTGCATGGTTAATTATACATAATCAGGGTTAAAAGAAATGTAGGGAAAAGTAAAGAAGAACCAACAATATAAAGATACGTGGCAAATGTGGGGTTGAAAATTTAATTTTTATTATTTAAAAACCAGAAAATGAACTATTAGTGAACAATGGTATAAATAGGCCAAAAACTATAAGGTTAGTGGCATGAATAAGCCAAACGTTTAACGATAATGGCATGGACAAGCCGACCTTTTAACAGATGACATAGATAAGCCATTTCCGTTAGTTGAGTGGCAACTTTAGGCCTTTTCCGTTATTTTTATTACAGACTGTAATGACCCGATCGGTCATTTTGAGTTCTAGCATGTCGTTCGACAGTTTGAGACCTTGAATAGCTTCACTTCATGTTTTATGATTTGTATGTTTGTGCGGAATTGAATTTCGGAAAGTTCGGAGTTTATTTGAATGAAAAATTCTCAATTCGGAAGCTTTAAGTTGGAAGAGTTGACCAAGGTTTGACTTTTGAGTAAACGACCTCAGAATCGGGATTTGAAGGTTCTAATAAGTTTGTATGATGATTTTGAGATTTGGGAGTATGTTCGGGTTGAGTATCGAGTGATCCGGGAGCATTTCAGCCCTTATTGTGGAATGTTGGCATTTTGAAGGTTTTAGAATTTTCTATGTTTGGTTTGAAGTGGACTTTGGTGTTATCTATGTCTGTTTGGGATTTTGAGCCTTGGAATAGGTTCATATTGTAATTTATGACTTGTACGCAAAGTTTGGCGTCATTCCGGAATGTTTTGATATGATTCGGACGCGTTCGTCGAAGTTTGGAAGTTGAAAGTAGGATTTTGATCATTGATCCATGATTTGAATTTATTCCTGGTGTTTGGAGCCTTTGGATAAGTTTGGGGTAAGGTAATGGGATTATTGGTGTGATCAGACGGGGTCCCAGAGGCCTCGGGTGAGTTTCAAATCATTTCTTCTTGTTTTGTCACTGTTGGTTTCTAGAGTGTTTGGTGTGCATCGCGATCGCGGAAGCAAGGATGCGATCACAAAGGGTTATCTGGGCTGATGGAGGTTTATTTCATCTCGATCACGTAGAAGGGATCACAATCACGGAGCGAAGCAGGTATTTCTTCGCGTTGGCGTGGGTTGAGTCGCGAATGCGGTGAGTTGAGGAGGTAGGCCTGCTTGGGAGAGTTGTGTTATGCGATTGCGGAAGGTCTCACACGATAGCATAGGGTAATTTCTGAGGCTGGGGTTTATTGCCTTTGCATCTGCGTAGTTTGTCTCACGTTCGTGTAGGCTCATCTGGTTAAGCTTCGCGATCGCGAAATGGTTAACGCGTTCGTGTAAGAGGATTTCTGAGCAAGGTCTGTGTGGCCTTCGCGATCGCGTGAGATTTTGTGCGATCGGGTAGAAAGGAGGCCTGGTATTGGTCCCAAACGCACACGCAAGTATACGTGATCGTAGCAAGTAATATAATGTTGAATCGAATGTCGAACCCACAGGGACTTGCGTAAACTACTCGTTGAATCACTCTAATTGTTATTTAATCGAGCCAAAACAAAATCCAGGACTGTAACTAATTTATACTATGATTCTATGAACTAACTAATTATCAAGTGACAAGAATATTGTTGTGTGTATTCAGTAGAGACAAATATTCCAGGGTTGTGATCAATTCACCACTCGTATTGCATTCTAATTAACTCTCCCTTTTATATAATTCACTCATGGTTGCTAATTAATCGATAATTGCTCTCGGAGCCTTCTCCCGAAGTACTACTCGCCTATTCTCAATACATTAACGCCTATATTCCTATGAAATTAATCTATTAGAATGCACTAAGATTACGATGTTTAATTAAGCACGGTGACTAGGTATATTCCTATCCTAACCACAAATCCGCTCCCCTGAAGGGTTAAGATCGCGCTCTCTTCAATTCTTCTCTAATCTATATACGGCTTTCCCAAGCATAACATAGATAGTATATAGAACCTAATTGCTGGCCAAACAATTAAGCAATTAAACGCAGAATTGAATAAATAGCCATATATTGAGCGAACTATAATCAAGGTTAAGTTAATGTCGAATAACAATATTCATGGCTAAACCACAACCCCAGAACAATGGGTGTTTAGCCACTCATGCTATAATCAAACAATTGCATAAGTGTTGCATAAATGGAAAATACTAGAATAAGATGAAGAAACTGATAATCCTTTGCTTCCTCAATGATCTTGTGTGTATCTTCTCTCCAAAAATGGCATCCTCTCCCCAACGTTGTGTTTTTGGATCTATTTATATGTTTGGGATAAACCCTAAACGTGTAGGAGACTTCTATTCAAACCGGAAAATACTTAAAACCTTCAAAACTTGGAATTTACCGGACCAGGGACCCCAGGCGTTAAGCCCCAAACGCCCAACTATAGCCTGGGTAGGCCAGGCGTTTGGGCTCTAACGCCCCACTAAAGCCTGGGCATGCCTGGCGCTTGGTGTCTAACGCCCCACTAACGCCTGGTTAAGCCAGGCTTTTGGGCCAAAATGCCTAGCTATGGCCCGGGTCACTCCTTTTCGATTCTTGAGCGTATTTTTGACGTTTATGCACCCATTTAGCTCGGCTTCCATCTCCAATTCACCTACACATGTAATAGACTCCATTATGCACATATGACGTGTGTTCTTATCACAAAAGCACATAAAATGCAAGGTACATAATGCTTAAAACTATGGATTCTAGCCACGCATCAACACCCCACACTTAGACTCTTGCTCGTCCTCGAGCAATATCCTTCAACACGTACACATTTCATTAACAAGGAGTATTTTACTTTTCAATCACACACATTACCCCTTAACTATGATCGATACCGGCAATCAAGTATGAACATACAAAATTTCACATTCTTTCCCTTCTTTAAACATGCCCAAGTATAACAATTTAATCAATCACATGAATCAACCTAATTGCAACCACCCAACCTCAAGAGTCGACTTGCAACTACTAAGCCCTCTCAATTCACGCACCTACCCAACAAGAAAATTATAATATTACCAATCGTTCATGAGATCATGTGCCCTCACCAACAACAAAAGAGTGAATATAACTAGTCCACACATTCAAATATTCTTTTGAACATTATTTAAGGACATCACACAATTGAACAATTTCACTCACCCTCACAAAGAATTCATATGCATCCTGTGGTCGTACCATAAGCTTGCCTGTAGATCTCCACTAATTCAAGTTAGTCAAATCTAGGATCAATTAGGACTTTTAAGGTTTTAATGTAGGCTAAGGGACGGGTATGATATATTTAGGAATAGTAACTAACCCTCCTATGCACCTTAATACACTACCTTCACAAATTAACACATATTCTTCTCAACCAATTCCCTTGCCACAATTCATATTCAACATAGCCCTTTTTCAATTAGGCACTTCTATATTGTCACTAGCACATATTAATAAAAAGTGGAGGTATGTATCTTTTTGTACATACTTTTACTATCATTTTTTTTTCTTTCTTTCCTACACACACTCCATACATGAAGATTCAATGACTAGTGACTTTTGAATACAATTTTTAGTGCACTAACAGACCTTTTCATGGCTCCACTCAAAAGTTAATCCCCAATATTTCACCTTACTTCTTTTAGCGACTAAGTGCCTTAGGAGGAAAAGGTGCAAAAATCTCACTTTAAGAACAAAATAGGGGTACGGCTTGTAATGTGGGTATCAAAGAAAAGGTCTAAAGGCTCAAAGGGGCTAGCAATGGAAAATATAATTCTTATGTGACAAGCACATCCTTGATCAAGAAAGAAAATGCCTACGTCATCCCCTAGACTAGCATAACCTACGATTTCGCTTCGATTAACACATGGGGCAAGTTCTAGACTACACAGGATATCATAGAAAATCACTAAACCTCACTCACACATTGCACATGACTCAATCACAACGGTTTTATTCCACTCTCAAGTCAATCAAGCATACAAAATTGAGAGAATTAAGCACTATCGCACTATGTAGCATACAAGTCACACAACTGAGCTAAGGCGTCACAAAATAGGCTATTTCTTTTTTTTCTAAGGCATCACATGTCAAACCAAATATAAGGGAAAGCAACATGTATGTCATAACCTAATATGCCGACATCAAACATTTCATAGGGTATTTCAGAGTAACTCAGTTTCTTCCGAACTACTCTAAAAAAAACAAAAATAATTTAATGTACCCGGTTCAAGTTACACCCTTGGAAAAGAACCGTGGTCCAAAGAAAAACCAAAGGGGGAATTACTACACTACCTAAAACAAATTTTTTTTTGGTATTTTCTTTAGACTTACTTCCCTCAAGAGAACTGTCTAGGAGATCCATCGTCGGGAAAAGTCCACATATTTATATATAAAAAAAACAAAAAAACAACTACAAGACTTAAAAGAAAAATCATTTACTATCATGAATACAAAACTACACACGACACCACATATGGTACAACAATTCCACAATACGTATGTATAACACCCCACACTTGATTTATGCACTGTCCTCAGTGTATCATATATAGACAAAACAAGTAATCGAATCAAGGTACAAGAACTCCCTGATCATTCATCGTCCTCATCATCTGACGCTCTCCATTCCTCCTCATGCACATCTTCTTCCTCATCTTCCTCATCTGAGCGCATCGGCTCTGCATCAGAATCGTCAGGTGTGTAGCCTGTATCCCTCACCCGCTCCAATCATCTGCTGAGCATGAGCATTGAGGGGGTATCTCTGATCCAACTCATCTCTCTCATCAACTGACGCTGGCCGACCACCTATTCGCAACTGCAAATACATCATCCCATAAAGATGGGCCATGAAGCTATCATCCCGCACATTGCGCTCTGCAGTGGTAAGTGAAGACTCTTCCTTCAGTCTTAAGCTAGTGATATCAGTCTCTCGTGCGGGTTGATCAATGGTACGGTCAAAGTTGGGATCAACCGCTACATTCTCATTTAGCAGGAACTGAGTCAGGAAATTTGGGAATGGTATTCGATTAATTCTATTGCTGGAACGCACCAACCCCATTTGATAGCACATTAGATGGCCCACATTCACTCTCTGCCCCGTCATGAGGAAGTAGAGCACACAAATCCTCTCTCAGCTGATTAAGGTGTCATGATTGCATGGTAGTATCCGTGCATTAATCACTTTAAGCCACACCTGGGTTTCAACCTTCATGTTCTTCTTGGGAAACCTTTTATGGCGATTTGTGGCTCTATCCCGAATCCAAGCAGCCCTGGACTCAACCCCACACAATGTGTGCCTCACATCTCTATAGTTGGGATGGTGGATGAATTGCTCTAGAGGCTCCACCGGAACATTTGGTGCACCTAGAAAATCGCATATGGCCTTGGCCTAAAAATCCACCAAGTGCCCACGAATTGGCACCAATCCGTCCTTGTCCTTAGGGTCAAACCGTGCATAGAATTCCCGGACTAAGTTAAGGTTGATGTGACCATTGTGCCTGAACACGTATCCCAAACCCAACTCATGGATGCTCCTCCAAATCGCTGGGAATTTTTTTCTCAGACTCCCTTCCTTAATGGCCCCTTCAGGGTGAACATGCTTTGGCTTGCATCGTGCATACCATTTCCTGGATTATACTGGTATGCTGTTGATACCATATTCCCGTTGACCAACGGGCTGCTGTCTCAAAGCAGCGACAACAACTACTGCTTCCTCACCAGTCATACTGGAAGTAGCATCTCCCCCTTTTCTTTTCTTCTGAGGTGGTGAGGGTTTTGATTTGCTTTTCGCTGGGGCCGAAAACGTGGCCTTTCCTTTGCCTGTGGCTCTTCTGGGTAGCATCGTTTTTCCCTACACAAATGATCAGTAGTTAGTGGGTGTCACAACGTGTGTACTATAAGCTTTTCCAATTTGCCAAGGTTACTCAGACTTCACCTTGGCACATTTATGAACAATTTGACACATACGGCTTCTCGTGAGCCTCTTCACACTTAAAATTTCATGGAGTTCACTAAGCATGACACTAGTGGTTGGTTTCCCGGAGACTCGGGCTCCAAATGGGATATGTATTGCCATTGGGGCATTACATCGAGCACTTGGCTAGCACAACTGCCATGGGAGCTCTTATGGAATTGATGGACTGCCTCATGTACCCAAATCTGGTTGGGGTTCCATAATAACACTTAGCTTCACAATTTCAGCCCATTCCTAAAGGGTTCGGGGATTGGGATTCACAGCATAATACAATATGACTATGAATTGCATAAACTCATAAAGAATCACCATGAATCAAGGCTACACCTTTCATAATTGTAATACCCAATTCGAAGTAAAAATGGGTAGGGATAGAATCATACCTCAACGCGTGATGTGTGTTTGTCGGATGAAGTGCACCACGAAATTGAAATTGTGCAGATTTGTGTGTGATGTGAACTTGTTGTGTGGGTGAAGATGTGTGTGTGTTAATATATGTGTTTTGGTGTGAGTGTGCGAGAAAATCGGTGTTGGTGGTGTTATTGGGAGTAAATCCTTTCTTGAGAGAGAGTTGGGAGACGAAAAAATAAGAAGTGGAACATACCTGGCGTTTGATGTGCGTTTTAGTCATAAATTCCGGGCACCCTAGCGTAAGCCAGGCGTTAGAGCTGAAAATCCCAGACCAACCTGGTGTTAGCCAGGCGTTAGGGACTTATCGCCCGGTGCCCCCTGGCGCTAGCCAGGCGTTAGAGGCTTATCGCCCGGTGCCCCATGGCTTTAGCCTCACCTTCCGTCATGCTAGCACACTGCTCCTTTCACCCGAATGCACTCGCAAGCTCGTTAGTACCTATAATTACAAAAACTATTTCTAGCTATGCTAAGATTTAACTAAGTATTGGTTTGCCTCCCAATAAGCGCCTTAGTTTATGTTGTGGCACGACGATTACAACAAGTCAATAGGTTGCCTCCTATGAAGCGCCTGATTTAATGTCGCGGCACGACGCAGAATCTCGCCTCACTCATCTGCGAGCACAACTTTGGTCTTCTTACGATTTATGGTGCCACCCCAATAGTGTTTGACTCTATGTCCATTCACTAAAAAATTTTTCTTTCACCATGTATAGCTCGCAACTCAAGTGCACCATATGGGGTGACTCTCACTATCTCAAATGTGCCTGACCATCTCGATTTCAGCTTCCCAGGAAACAGTCTAAGCCTAGAATTGAATAATAATACCTGTTGGCCTGGCTCAAAATGATGCGGATTTATATGTTTGTCATGCCATCTCTTGGTCTTTTCTTTGTAAAGTTTGGCATTTTCGTATGAGTGCAACCTGAACTCATCCAATTCATCCAACTGCAGTAATCTTTTCTCACCCGTGACTTCAAGGTTCATGTTTAGCTTCTTGATGGCCCAATACGCCTTGTGTTCAAGCTCTACAAGCAAGTGACATGCCTTCCCATAGACCAACTTGTACGGTGATGCCCCAATTGGTGTTTTGTACGATGTTCTGTATGCCCATAAGGCATCATCTAACTTAGCAGCCCAATATTTCCTGTTCACACTCACCGTTTTCTCTAGTATTTGTTTGATTTCTCTATTGGATACCTCTGCTTGTCCACCAGTTTGAGGGTGATATGCTATTGCAACTCGATGACAGACCCCATATTTAGCTAAAAGGTTATTCAACAACCGATTGCAAAAATGGGTTCCTTCATCACTAATCAAGGCACGTGGAGTACCAAATCTGGAGAATATATTCTTCTTCACAAACGCAGCGACAACCATGGCATCATTCGTCGGCAATGCAATTGCCTCCACCCATTTCGACACGTAGTCAACTGCCAGCAAAATGTATTTATTTCCCCTGGATGATGGGAATGGACCCATAAAGTCTATCCCCCATACATCAAAAATCTCTACCTCCAAGATATTATTCAAAGGCATCTCGTGCTTCCTTGTTATCGTTCCTGTTCTCTGGCACTGGTCACACATTTTAACAAATGCGTGGGCATCTTTGAATAGCGTTGGCCTAAAGAAACCAGATTGTAGCACTTTCGCTGCTGTTCGATCGCCACCATGATGACCTCCATATGGTGATGCATGACAATCATACAACACCCGTTCCACTTCTATATCAGGAATACATTTCCTCATTAACTTATTACCACATTCTTTGTACAGGTAGGCCTCATCCCAGTAGTAAAATTTCACATCGCGTAAGAACCTCTTCCTTTCTTAAGATTCTATTTCCGGAGGAAGTACCCCACTCACCAGATAATTCACATAATCGACATACCACAGAGGATGGTCTTGGGTTATATCAAAAAGTTTCTCATCAGGAAAGACTTCGTTAATATCTCCACCCTCCTCAACATGATCATGATTTTCCAGCCTTGACAGATGGTCAGCTACTTGGTTATCAGTGCCCTTTCGGTCTCTTATCTCCACATCAAATTCCTGCAACAATAAAACCCAGCGCATCAATCTAGCTTTAGATTTTTTCTTTGTAAATAAATACCTGATTGCTGCGTGATCTGTGTGGACAATAACTTTCGTACCCACCAAGTATGCCCGAAATTTTTCAAAGGCCCACACCATAGCTAACAACTCCTTTTCAGTGGTGGTGTAATTCTGTTGTGCATCATCAAGGGTCTTACTCGCATAGTAGATGGAATAAAACACCTTGTCTTTCCTTTGGCCTAGCACTGCCTCAATTGCATGGTCACTTGCATCACACATAAGTTCAAATGCTACTGACCAATCAGGTGTAACAATTATGGGGGCATCTACCAATTTCATGTTGAGCTCCTCAAATTTCTTCTGGCAGGGTGCATCAAAATTGAACCTGACATCTTTTTCCAGCAACTTGCACAATGGAGTAGCAATTTTAGAAAAATCTTTAATAAAGCGCCTATAAAATCCTGCGTGTCCCAGGAAACTCCGGATGCCCTTCACTGAAATTGGTGGAGGTAGTTTTTCAACTGCCTCCACTTTTGCCTTATCAACTTCGATGCCACTTTTAGATACTCTATGACCCAAAACGATGCCTTCCTGCACCATGAAGTGACATTTCTCCCAATTTAACACCAGATTTGTTTCTTCACAACGGGCCAACACCATGCTCAGATTTTTCAAATAATCATCATACGATGACCCAAAGACTGAGAAGTCATCCATGAATACCTCTACGAATTTTTCCACCATGTTAGTGAAAATAGCCATCATGCATCTCTGGAAGGTGGCTGGTGCATTACAAAGACCAAATGGCATTCGCTTGATGGCAAAGGTGCCATAAGGGCAAGTACACGTGGTTTTATCCTGATCCTCTGGGCATATGAAAATTTGATTTTAACCTGAGTACCCATCCAGAAAGAAATAATATTCATGCCCTGCTAATCTGTCCAGCATTTGATCAATGAATGGGAGTGGAAAGTGATCCTTGCGAGTTGCCTTGTTGAGCCTTCTATAATCAATGCAAACTCTCCAACCCGTAACAATGCGGGTAGGAATTAGTTCATTCTTCTCATTCTCAATCACAGTCATCCCTCCCTTTTTGGGTACACATTGAACCGGACTCACCCAATTGCTGTCAGAAATAGGGAAAATAATACCTGCATCCAGTAATTTTATTACTTCTTTTTTCACTACTTCTTTCATGATGGGATTCAGCCTCCTTTGCTTCTCAACACTCGGGCGATGTCCATCTCCCAAAAAGATTCTATGCATGCAAAATGATAGGCTGATTCCTTTAGTATCTGCAATGGTCCACCCAATCGCCTTTTTGTGCTCACGAAGTACCCTAAGCAATTTCTGTTCTTGTGTATTGGTCAGGCTGGATGAGATGATCACGGGCAATGTCTCAGAGTTCCCCAAATAAGCATA
>ML392352.1:144215-174323 GCA_005239525.1 Nicotiana knightiana
TAGGTAACTTGAGTTCCTTATAAACATTAAACACCTCCACTCGATCACCAACTCGCATTGTCATCTTCCCTTCACACACATCGATGATAGCTCGGCCCGTAGCTAGGAATGGACGCCCCAAAATAAATGGGACTTCCTGATCAGGCTCATAGTCCAAGATAATGAAATCAGCTGGGAATATGAAAGAGCCCACCTGAACTAGAACATCTTCAATTACTCCCTCAGGATGAGCCAGGGAGCGATCAGCCAATTGTAAAATCACTGTTGTTGGGCGTGGTACACCCAATCCCAACTGTTTGAACACAGATAGCGGCATCAAATTAATACTTGCCCCAAGATCGCACAAAGCTCTCCCGATTGCATGCTTACCAATTGAGATTTGGATAGTAAAACTACCCGGATCTTTTAATTTCTGAGGTAGCTTGCTTTGAATTCTTGAGCTAACTTCCTCAGTGAGTGCCACGGTTTCGAACTCGGTCAGCCTTCGTTTATTTGCCACAATGTCCTTAATGTATTTAGCATATTTGGGCACCTCCTGCAGAATGTCTACCAGTGGAATATTGATTTGTACCTGCTTCAGGAGGTCAAGAAACTTTTTGTATGCTGCATTATCTTTCACCTTTTGCAACCTTTGAGGGAACGGAGGGGGTGGCCTCGCAACAATTGGTGGGGGTTGCTCAGCTACCGCCTCTTTTACTAGCTTGTCTGACTCTTTCGGGCTGTCTGATGCTGATTCAATAGTGGCTGGTTTTTCATTAAAAGTCACCTGCTTTCTCTTTTTGGACTGGACTTCTTCCAATTGCTTCCCATTCCTCAATGATATAGCATTAACAGATGCTTTAGGATTAGCTTCAGTGTCACTTGGAAGAGCCCCCGTTGGTCGGGTATTTTGAGAACTGGCGAGTTGCCCCACTTGACGTTCTAAGTTTCTCATCGCCACAGTCTGGGCTTGGTGATCAGCCATTATTTTCTGATTGAAAGCAAGTTGTTCATTCATCATTCTCTTCATAATCTCCTCAAGGCTTGCTGATGGTTCAACCTGAGGTGGTTTGTACTGCTGTTGAGGTGCTGGATTCCTGTAGTTATGCTGAGTGCTTTGATTTCCACCCCAAGAGAAGTTTGGGTGGTTTCTCCAGTTGGGGTTATAAGTGTTTCCATATTGATTTGCTTGTACCCTATTCATGTTACCCACAAAGCAGACAGACTCTGGATTAATTGGGCCTAAATCACTCGAATGACCCTCTCCACAAACTTCACAAAATACCTGAATCTGTTGCATTGGTTGGGCCTGTTGCACTGGTTGAGATTGTTGCTTGTTAATGATCAGGTTCATCTGATTGACTTGGTTAGTCAATGTGGAAATCTAGGCTGACAATGCTGAAACCACATCTAGTTCAAGAACCCCGGGTGACTTTTGAACCACATTTCTCCCCATCTCACCTTGCCAGTCTGGATTGCTTTTGGAGAATTTATTCAGTAATGCAAATATTTCATCATAATTCTTCTCCAACACCTGACCTCCGGCTGCTGCATCTACCATAATTTTTGTTTGCGAATGGAGTCCCTCAATGAAAGTGTGAATTAACACCTCGTTTGTCTGATTGTGATGAGGACAGTCTCTGAATATCCCCTTGAATCTTTCCCATGTTGAATATAATGATTCACCTATTTTTTGTCTAAAGGAGACTATCTCACTCGTGATCTTTGCGGTCTTTCCTGAAGGGAAGAACCTTGCCAGAAATTTTCTCGCCAGATCGTTCCATGTTGTGATGGAATTAGCTAGTTCTGCCTTCAGCCATCGCTTTGCTTCGCCCAATATAGAGAATGGGAAAAGCGTGAGCCTCACATAATCTGGCGTGACCCCGTTAGTGATATAAGTATCACTAATCTCCAAGAAGTTCAGAATGTGCTGCTGTGGATCCTCGTGTGGAAGACCCAAAAACTGCCCGTTTGCATGAAGTAGTTGGATCATGCTCTTTTTCAACTCAAAGTGACCAGTGATTCTGGGCTTCACAATGCTGGAGGTGATATTAGCAATACTGGGCATTGCCACCTCCTGAACAGCCATGTGTGTTCCTCTGCCATGTTCACAGGAAATCGGATGAAGTCCTGAGTATTGTCTGTATCTCTTGCTTCTCACAATCTCCTGTGAAATGATCTCTCAAGTTCGGGGTCAACACCGTCAAGTCTATCCTGGCTTCTGACCCTATGCATTCACTCGAATTTCCTGAGATTAGAGTAAAAATCACGTGACGTTAGACTCAATGAAATAAACAATTAAAGCAAATAACTAAAAAGTAGTCTATATTCAAGTCCTCGGCAACGGCGCCAAAAACTTGTTGGTCCCAAATGCACACGCAAGTATACGTGGTCATAGCAAGTAATATAATGTTAAATCGAATGTCGAACCCACAGGGACTTGCATAAACTACTTGTTGAATAACTCTAATTGTTATTTAATCGAGCCAAAACAAAATCCAGGATTGTAACTAATTTATACTACGATTATATGAACTAACTAATTATCAAGTGACAAGAATATTGTTGTGTGTATTCAGTAGAGACAAATATTCCAGGGTTGTGATCAATTCACCACTCGTATTGCATTCTAATTAACTCTCCCTTTCATATAATTCACTCATGGTTGCTAATTAATCGATAATTGCTCTCGTAGCCTTCTCCCGAAGTACTACTCGCCTATTCTCAATAGATTAACGCCTATATTCCTATGAAATTAATCTATTAGAACGCACTAAGATTACGATGTTTAATTAAGCACGGTGACTAGGTATATTCCTATCCTAACCACAAATCCGCTCCCCTGAAGGGTTAAGATCGCGCTCTCTTCAGGTCTTCTCTAATCTATATACGGTTTTCCCAAACATAACATAGATAGTATATAGAACCAAATTGCTGGCCAAACAATTAAGCAATTAACGCAGAATTGAAGAAACAACCATATATTGAGCGAACTATAATCAAGGTTAAGTTAATGTCGAATAACAATATTCATGGCTAAACCACAACCCCAGAACAATGGGTGTTTAGCCACTCATGCTAGAATCAAACAATTGCATAAGTGTTGCATAAATGGAAAATACTAGAATAAGATGAAGAAACTGATAATCCTTTGCTTCCTCAATGATCTTGTGTGTATCTTCTCTCCAAAAATGGCATCCTCTCCCCAAAGTTGTGTTTTTGGGTCTATTTATATGTTTGGGACAAACCCTAAACGTGTAGGAGACTTCTATTCAAATCGGGAAACACTTAAAACCTTCAAAACTCAGAATTTACCGGACCAGGGACCCCAAGCGTTAAGCCCCAAACGCCCAACTATAGCCTGGGTAGGCCAGGCGTTTGGGCTCTAACGCCCCACTAATGCCTGGGCATGCCTGGGCATGCCTGGCGTATGGTGTCTAACGCCCCACTAACGCCTGGTTAAGCTAGGATTTTGGGCCAAAATTCCCGGCTATGGCCCGGGTCACTCCTTTTCGACTCTTGAGCGTATTTTTGACATTTATACACCCATTTAGCTCGGCTTCCATCTCCAATTCACCTACACATAAAATAGACTCCATTATGCACATATGACGTATGTTTTTATCACAAAAGCACATAAAATGTAAGGTACATAATGCTTAAAACTATGGATTCTAGCCACACATCACCTGGGCAGTATATAGTTAGCAAAAACGAGATTTGCTCATTTCAACACGTTTTTCTCTCTTGGAGCCGACTTTGGGGTGATTTTGGGGAGCTATATCATCCACCTCTTGGGGGTAAGTATTTATAAATTACTTTTGATTATATTTCATGAACACATATGGAATTTTAACATGAATTTTGGTGAAACTTTTTGGATTTTGAAGAAAAACCTAGAATTGAGTTTTTTTGGATTTTGATCACGAAATTGGACATAAAATTAGGAATAAATTATATATTTGAGTTCATGGTGTTATGGGTAATGTTTATCTTTGAAAATGTTCAAAATCTGGGCACGTGGGCTCGAGGGTTGACTATGTTGAGTTTTCGAGCAAAGATGGAAATTATTATAAATTGATTAATTATGAGTATTATACTAAAATTTTATTGGTTTTCACATTATTTGACTAGTTTCGGATCGATGGGCATCTATTTGAGATGTTAGAGAGGCATTGGAGCTGGTTATATAACTTCGAAGCGAGGTAAGTCTCGTGTCTAACCTTGTGAGTGGGAATTTACCCCATAGATGTTATATTTGTTATGGGATATATGTTGTGGGAGCAACACACATATGAGGTGACGAGTATCCGTGCGTATTTTAGAATTCCTGATTAGGTCCGGGTAGACTTAGATTCACGCCATGCTTTATTTGCAACAACTGAGTTATTATTTCCTATGTAATTGCTTTAATTTACATTCAACCTGAGACTAGACTCACGTAGAATATCAGACTTTCCATTTTAGGTACTTAACGAGCTCCTTGATTAGCCGTGAAAACTTGTGCATCCCTTATGAATTTCTTTTGCATTGTATGTATTCATCAAAAAGTTTCTTTAAATTTCATAACTCACACGTATATTAGCGAGTGGGGTCAAGGACCCTTTAAAGCTTCTTATTCTTATGGGATCAGGCCATTCACCTCAGTAGGATTATTACAACACGCTCTTGTAGGATCAGGCTGTTCGCCTCGGCAAGATTGTTGTAACACAATCTTATGGGATCGGGCCGTTCGTCTCTGCAGGATTTCTGTAACACTCTTATGGGATTGGGCCGTTCGCCTCGACATTGTTGTAACACACTCTTATGGGATCGGCCATTCGCCTTGGCATTTCTATGAAATACTCCTATGGGATCGGGCCGCTCGCCTCGGCAGAGTCGTGCGATTTATTGGACAGGAAGCCGATGTAATTTGTGAGTTTTCCTTACTTGAGATGTGATGATGTATCTGGTGGTAGCTTTTATATACTCCATTTGATGAAATAACAGATATCTGAGGACTTGTCTTTGTTGTTCAGTTGAGGATCGTATCATGAGCCTATATTTGTTTTCACTGTTTAATTACATGCTTCATACTTGTCTACTTTTTACTGTACTTGATTTATTGGACCATTAGTAAGTGTCGATGTCGACCCTTTGTCACTACTGTAACGATCCGACCGGTCGTTTTGTGTTTTAGGACCCCGTGCCCCTAAATGAGACTTTCCGTAGTTGCTTTTACTGATTTATGACTTGCGGGGACAGGTGGTTCGAGGTTTGGAGGAGTTTGCAGTGGTATAAGAACACTTAGTTCCTTAAGGTTGGCCTTAAAGGCCAAGTTTGACTATGGTCAACATTTTTAGTAAATGACCCCGGAATTGAGATTCGAAGGTTCCGGTGGGTTTGTATGTTGATTTCGGACTTGGGCGTGTGTTTAGAATGGGTTTTGGATGACCCGGGGGCGTTTCGCGCCTAATAGTGTATTAAGGTTTCCTTAAGTAGGTTTGGAACGTGTTTTTGTGTTATCGAGATCCAAACGAAATTCCGAGATCGGAAATAGTTCTGTTATGTCATTTATGACTTGCTTGCAAACTTTGGTGTCATTCCGAGTAGTATAGGTAGGTTCGGCGTATTGAAAGTGAATTTAAGAACTTAAAGTTCTTATGTTTGATCCAATAGGTTTTGGGGTATTATTTTAGATTTAGCATAGTTTTGGACGTTCCGAAGGCTCGAGCGAGTCCGTACTATGATTTAGGACTTGTTGGTATATTTGGACGGGGTATCGGGTGGGCCCAGTTGCCATTCGGGCATCGAGCGAGGCAAAAAATAGCCTTAAATGACTGCTGGTGCACCAGATCTGGTGCGACTGCACCTGCGGAGGTCAAGTCGCAGGTGCGAGACCGATTCTGCGGTCCCAGCTTCGCAGGTGCGACTCCTGAGGGAGCTGCCCATTTTCGCAGATGCGGACCCCTTTCTGCAGAAGCGGAGCCGCAGGTGCGGACTCCGCTCCGCAGGTGCGAAGCCAGGCCCCCTTCCCCTTCTCCGCAGATGCGAGGCCACAGGTGCGAAAAGCCTGTAGGCAGTGAGATTCATTTTAAACACGAGACTTAACCATTTTTGAACACTTTTTTTGGGCGATTTTGAGAGCATGCAGGGAAGGCATTCGACCTAGCTACTGTAAGGTAAGTAATTCCTACTATAAATTTAGTTTAATACTTGAATTCTTAGGTAGATTAACAAATTAAATTAGTAAAACTCATGGGTTTAGAGTAAAACCTAGGTTTTGACAAAAATGGACAATTTCCAAGAAATGTGTTAAGGAATCATACAAAAGCTATATAATATTGATCCTTAGGCTATGGGTAAGTACTTCCTCCGAAAATTTCCGGAATCCGAGCATGTGGGCCCGAGGGTGTATTTTAGGATTTTCCAAATTGGGTTGAATTGACCATTTAAGTAGGAGAATTAGGGACTTTTGAGCAAAGATTGACTTGTTAATGTGATATTTGGTTAGCTTCGAGTTCTTGGGTGACGAATTTGGAGTTTTGGGCGCGTTCTTGACCCGGAAAGTAGGTTTGACACGAGGTAATCTCCTTTCTAACCTCGTAAGAGGGAATCGTCCCTATAGGTGAATATAAATAATTGCATGTCTTTATTTGTGGGGGCTACGCACGTACGAAGTGACGAGAGTCCGTGCGTAGCTACTATTATGTTATGTCGGGGAGTTTAGGATTTCACAAGCATGCTTTATGTGCCGTAACTATAATCTTAAATGTTAGTTTAGGTTTCCTAATATCCTTGAATTATTAAGCGGACATCTAGGAGGTTACATTCTGAAACTTATAATATTGAAACCTTCTCTGTAAATATATTCTCTACTGAATTTCTTGATTTCCTGTTACTTATGTGTATATATATACGGGAACCCGCATCGCATGTATGATTCGCGAGCGGGGTAGACCTACAATTATATCAATCGCGTCGCATTTTTTATTCGTGAGCGGTGTAATAAATGCATCTATGGTTCGAGCCGTTCGACCCTTCGGCAGTGCACATTTATTTTCACGTTGTGTCAGCCGTACGTTCACGACATGTTTGTGTTTGTTAGATTGGGTGTTCTGTGATTATGTATCTGTTAAATACCATGAGAAATGAAAACTAGTAATTTGTATGCTAGAAAACTTGACACGTAAAGGTAATTGTGAAGGATATTTGATGTTCCTGTCTTCATTGTTATTCATGATTTCCATCCCTGCTTAGCCTTACATTTAAAACATATTATTCTGACCCTAGTAAGTTTCACGTCGACCTCTCGTCACTATTTCTTCAAGATTAGGCGGGATACTTACTGGGTACATATTGTTTATGTACTCATGCTAGATTCTGTACTTAATTGTACAGGTTCTGAGGCGGGTGCATCTGGGTGTCAGTCCGAAGTTCGTCCTTGATACATATACCTGGTCTAGACTCCACGGTGAGATGCTTCTCTTGGCGACTCCTAGCGGCAATTTGGAGCTATTATTTTGCCATTTCTGTCCACACCTACTCAGACAGTAGGACATACTTTTATTCTTTTGATATTATTCTACTAGATGCTTGTAGACTTGTGACACTAGTTCCTGGCACACACATTAGTAGACATTGTTTTGGGATGTAAATATTAAATTATGACTTTTATGACTATCTTTCCTAAGGTATTCGTTTTTTCCCAATGTCAAAATCTAAACCAAGTAAGTGTTGGAAATGTTTTGGTAAATTTAAAAGAAACTCACCAGTAGATTGATGTTGGCTTGCCTGACTATGGTGTTGGGCACCATAGCGACTTGGGTTAAGATTCGGGTCGTGAAAACATGGTATCAGAGCTCTAGGTTCATGTAGGTCTCACGAGTTACATGCAAACCCAATAGAGTCTTGTGGATCGGTACGGAGACGTCTGTGTTTATCTTCGGGAGGCTATAGGGTGTTATGAAATCTCTCTTTATTCATCTTCTATCATGAAATTTATGGTATACTAAATCTCACTCTTCTATTCTATCACATATGGTGAGGACGTGCGCAACCGACGTTCCGGACCCTGGAGGGACCGCTACCCCCGTCATCCGAAGCCGTGGCAGAGGCCCGGGGAAGGCACCAACCCGAGGTAGGGGATGAGGGCGTCCCAGGACTGTACCAGTTACACCCCCAGCGGATCCAGTAGAGGATCCCATCACTAAGGAGCAGGGCGAGGTGCCCGCAGCAGATCCTGCCCCTTTGAATTTTATGACTGCGCTAGGATTTCAGGAGGACACCATGACTCAGACTGGTTTATTTCCAGCAGATCCAGCCACATCTCAGGCCGGAGGGGGAGCACAAACCCCTACTGCACAGGCCGCCGGTCATGCAATAGCAGTATATTAGACACCGGGTATACTGCTCGTGGGCGGAGTTCAGCCAGTAGCAGCAGCAACACCTGAGCCCAGGCCAGCTGCGGACGACGATCCGAAGAAGTTGTTAGACAGGTGGACCAGACTGCACCCTCCTGTCTTCAGAGGTGAGCGTCATGAGGATGCCCATGACTTTATTGATAGGTGCAGGGACAAACTGCACAGCATGAGGATACTGGAGTCCCATGGAGTTGACTTCACTACTTTTCAGCTAGAGGGCAGGGCCCGCAGATGGTGGTAGTCCTACATTCTTGGTAGACCTACAAATTCTCCTCCCCTCATTTGGGAACAGTTCACTCAGTTATTCCTGGACAGATATATTCCACCCTCTGAGTGGGAAGAGCTGCGGTATCAGTTTGAGCAGCTGGAGCAGGGTCCGATGTCAGTGACTGACTATGAGGCTAGGTTTTCTGAGCTGTCTCGTCATGCACCCATGATACTTCCTACTGACACAGAGAGAGTGCAGAGATTTATAGACGGGTTACACTCAGGTATTAAGGCCAACATGGACCGAGAGGTGGACATGGGGACTCCTTATCAGCTTGTGGTAGAGATTGTTCGCAGGATTGAGGGTTGTCGGTCGAGGAGCAGAGAGCAGGGGAAACCGGATAAAAGAGCTAGATTTTCTGGAGATTTCAGAGGTGCTCTAGCCAGGGGCAGAGGTCAGTTTGGTAGGGGCCAGCCTAGTAGGCCCCCATATTCAGCACCCCCACCACCTCCTCGAGGTGCTCCCACGAAGCCTTATTTTAGCGCTATGGCGGAGAGTTCTTCTCGCTCACCAGCCATTCAGGGTTCCTCCGGTGGGTATTCAGCGACCTGGGTTAGGTCAACTACCTTTTAGGGGATTGAGTTAGATACTTACTTGGTACGCGTTTGTACGTATTCATGCTGCATTACTGCATTAAATGTGCAAGATTTGACATGTTCAATTGGTGGTCACTTGGGCGCAGCTGCCGAGAGGATTTTATGGTGAGCTGCATTCCATGCTACGATTCACAACACATATAGTCTTCATCATAATTATTTTGTTTACCATGTCTAACTTGTATTCTAGACAGATGTTGTATTGTTATTGTACTTTTTAGTAGGTGCTCATGCTCTTGTGACATCGGATTTTGAGGATTCCTAGTGGATGTTCATTATTGTAGTTCATATTATTATTATTATTGTTGTTGTTGTTGTTGTTGTTGTTATTATCATTATTATTATCATCATTTCACTTCATAATTCATTATATTCGGAATTTGGTAAAGAAAAATACAAGTTTCTATGAGTGCCAGATTTTATCCTATTTATTTAACGAGGTTCATGATTTCAAATTAATAAAATAAATAATTAAGTTGGTAGTTCATTGTTGCCTTGGGCAGTGACACGGGCTCTTCAAAAAGTTGTCAGATAGCACAAATTGAAAAATAATACCTTGGTCCTTTAGAAACTTGGAAATGAAGATGTTGCCCTTAGGCATAAAATAAATTAACAAATGACAATATAAAATGATCAAAATTGAATTAATAATATGTTACAACAAATAACTTAATATATAGTTGGAAAAAATTTAAAATTAAAAAAAAATTAATAGCAACCTAATTAGAATATATGTTGTCTTCTTTTATTTCATTCTTATTGATTCAACTTTGCATTTTACTAATTTGATTCTTAATACTAACTATAACCGAGTTCAGTATATTTTCTGATTTCTTTCATTTTCATTGCTCTTCTTATGGAAAAAAATTATATATCATAAACGTTTAGCTAATTAAAAATAATTTTACTTATGTGATAAATTTGAAAAATATTTAAATTTGTTTCCTCTTGGACCTTTTTTTAAGCTTGAATTGCAAATTGACCCTTCATTAGGATAAGGAATGGGACCCGCCGTCGCCTGAGACATACACAACACACAGTGCCTTCATCTTTTAATTATTATAGGATTGACCTTCTTGCTTAGTTAGTGCTTAAATGGAATTTGGGTTAAATATAAAGTGAAGGGGCAAGTTCAGACTTTATCTCTAATATTTTAATTATTACACTTTGGCCCCAACCAATATAAATATAGTATTTCCATTTTTGTTTTTTAAAAACAAAGAAAAAACCCAAAACCCCCATTAAAGCAGTTTATTGACAACCATGTGTTTATCCTCGACTACAGTAAGAGTGCAGGATGCAACCTAAAGTTGACACTCGATCATTAAGGATGTATATTGAATTAGGTTTATTGACGACTAATTATTGACGAAAGGGAACACATACTGTTAATTAACTAAAATATGTCCACAAGGCATATAACCAAATATATTTTTTGACCCGTGTAAAATTACCCATCTTACCGGCCATCTAAAACCACAATTACTTTCAAGTTCAATTTTTACTTCCAAAAAAGCATTAGTCAAATAATTGAAAAAGATAGAGTCAATGATCGAGTGTGTCATTTGGGTCGAGAAAGAATTGTCACTACGGCGTTGCTGCTAGACAGTTCATAGCTACAACTCCGATGAATGCTTGTAGGTGATTCTCAAAATGTTCGAAACCTAAGGTATGATAAATTTAACATTTCATCCTTTTTTAATTTTAAGGTTTAAATTTAGTGATAATTTTTTTTTTGATCATTGGATAGGGTAAAAGATGTTAATTTTGGGAATGGGACAATGATATGCTAGATCCAAGGATTGCTGACCTTATTAGTAGTTTGAAGTATGTAAAGGACGCTCTTAAGCGTGAAAATACAATTCTGCAAATGAAGGCGGCTGAACTTGAAAATATTTTAGCAATGGATGCTCATGTAGAAGATAATGATGGTGGAAGGATTGAACTAGATGTAGGGTAGATTCCTGTAGAAGATTATGTTGGGGTGGTGGTTAAGATGAAGGATATGAAACTAAATAAGTGGATTATGATTTTATGCATCATCGTCGGATTCGTGGCATCTTGGGTGATGATATGAGAAGGAATTTTGGCCTGTTGTTGGTAGGAATAGTTTAATTATTTTAAGTTTCCTTTGTTGGAAGTGTTCTAGATCATGTAATATTCTACCCATGTAATGTGATATTTGATGAAGTTATTAGACGCGACTTTGAGTCTATTACTCAACCAAATATCTAGTTTATTAATGAACTAAGTGTCTATTACGTAATCAAGTAGCTAAGTTTATTACTGGATACATTGTCTATTATGCGACCTCTAGCTTGTTGTAATATAAAAAGAAAGTGCATCGAAACAAAAAATAACACCAACAACAGTTAATCGACAAAAAAGGTAGTTTCATCTTATAAAGGTAGATGCAAATATCACAAATTATAACTAGTCCGTCCAAAAAGAATTTGTTTCATGACCAATTCAAATATCAATTAAGTAATAAAACTAGGAAAGTTCCTTCCTTCCTTTGAAGATATTCACTACAAATTTTTTTTCCTGAACAAATCCATTCGCTTGTTATTAAGTTGCACCATCAACGTATTAGTTTGGTGAAATTTGTATGGTTAGACTCGTGGTTGGATGGACGTTCATATTCATTAACTTTTGTCGGGTTCCTAGACGAGATTTTTGAGTTAAATTTCATATTTTGTTGGAAAAACTAGTAATTTCGTATGAAGTTAATTCCTATAATTTGAATTGACCAAATCAAATTAATTGTGACTAGATTTGAAGCGTTCAGAGGCCGATTTGTGAGGCAAGAGCATATCGGAGTAAAAGATTACACGAGTTGAGGTAAGTAATATTTTTAAACTTGGTTCTGAGGGTATGACTCCCTGAATGTTGTGTTATATCAATTGTTTTAGCTGACGCACATGCTAGGTGGAGAGCGTGTGGGCCTGCACCATAGAAATTGTGGCTTAAATAAAATTTGTGGAGTTGTAAAAACTAAAGAATCATGTTATTATCCCCGTATCCTTCACGTGTTAGAGAAATTGAGCTGAGGTTCGTATTAAAGATCATGTTTAGGCTACTTGTCGATATTTTGGTACCCATAGGGACGTGTTGCTAATGAATTAATTATTTTAAAAATGTACATTTCATACTCAGTCATGTTTATCCATTGTGAGGATATTTATGGGATCGTGCCTGCTTGCCTGCAACAGGCCATATAGGTTTTATATATATTATTGTTCTAGGATCGGGCTGCACGCTGCAGCAAGCCTTATTGGCTTCACTATTATGGTATCAGACCAGTGGCGGAGGCAGGATTACCGTCAAGGGGGTTCAAAAAAAGAAAAAAGTTAAAAAGATTGTAGCTCGTGTGAATAGAATCAATGACCTTACAAAGGTTTTGAACACCCTTGACCACTAAGCAATACTTTTCGGCCGTGTCAAGGGGATTCAAAACGTAATATATAGAGTTAAAATATATTTTGCCTTACATATACAATATAATTTTTTGGCGAAGGGGGTTCGGGTGAACACCCTTTCGGCTCCCTAAATCCGCCCCTGGATCGGATTGCATGCCGTAGTAAGCCATATTGGCTTTATATCACGCTTGGGCTGAAGGAGCTCCTACGAAGTCTGCATACCACACAGTGAGAGTAAAATATTATATATTTGGTATGGGCTTCCCAGGGCATGGACTTGCCTTATTTATTTATAATTGTGATCAATATATCCTGGACATGGATCTTGTCCGAATCATTTATATGTTTGAGGCGTTACGACTGGGCTTGATTGGCCTTATACGATACTGAATAACTGACTGTCGGTGATGTATATATATAGATATATGGGATGGATCTTCCCTGGGTTGTATTGGCCATATATAGTACTGAGTGACCAAATAACTTGTGATCGTGAGTACACGAGGTTATCTCCTAAGATGTCATATTCCTCATATCATTCAGAATTGATCTATTTTACTTTACTGAGTTTAACTGTGAACTTGAAAGCATGCCTATATTCCTGTATAGTTATTTCTATACTGCACTATACCTGCGGAGCTCGTCACTACTTTCAGCCCAGAGGTTAGTCTTGTTATTTATTGAGTTGATTGTACTCATACTACACTCTGCACCTCGTGTACAGATCCAGGTACTTCCGGATACATCTGTTGCTAAAGTTCAGAGATCTATCTGTTGAAGATTATCAAGGTAGCTGCTTGGCGTCCGCAGACTTTGACTCTCTTTCCATTCAGTTATTTGTACTATTCTACATTTTCAGACAATGTTTTTATCAGTCAGACTGTGTTATCATTTAGATGCTCATGTACTCAATGACACCGGATTTTGAGAACATATTTTGTATCAATATTTGTGGGATTTTTATTAGACCTGAATATTATGTTTTCAATATTTAAATGGAATGATGTTTTGTTGAGATTGTCGGCTTGCCTAGTGATAGTAGACTATATAGACGTTATTTATACTCTTAATGAACCATACTTTAGTGTTGTTTTAAGTGATAAAATGACAACATAATGCTCTAAATAGTGTTTTTATGCTTTGCAGGAAATAATACACATTCAGAAGATACTTAGGAGCGTTTTGGAGTCAATCACGGGAATATAAGTCCAATAAAAATAACCCAAGAGAAAAGAAGCAAGAAAAGGGCGAAGGATGGCTGGACTGAAGCCCACCGCGACTGGAACGCGGTGTACCAAATAACACGAGGCAGAAAGTACGCAAATCACCGCGGTCGCGCCGCGTTCTTCTGCGGCCGCGGTCGAGTCCTGAAACGCCCAAAAAATTCAAGGACCTAAGTGTAAAAACGGAAGAAATTAGCCTAGCCCTATTTAAAACCCTATAAACTCTTCCAAGAGGGAGGAAGCTTGTTTCTTAACTGACTTTGGAGGCAAGAACAAGTGTGCGAAGACAAGGCTACAATTAGAGTTTTTCTATTCTCCATCTTTTGTCATTATTTTAGGAATTATGAATTATTTTATGCTTTCTTTGTGTTTTAGCATGAGTAGCTAAACAATCCGTCTAGGGTTGATATAACCAATTGTTAGATGAAGTTTTGACTCAATATTGTTATAATCGATCCGGGTTTAATCTAAGATTGTTCAACTATACTTTGTATGGTGATTAATTGAATGGGCCCTTGATTAATCGTGTCTAATTGCTTGGTGTTGCTTGAGAAAGAATACCAGGTTAGACTATTGTTGAACAACACCACTTTTGGGTAATTGAAGAGATTCATTACTTGAATTTAAAAGTGGGGTTAGAGATAACGAAACTTTGGTGGGATAAATTAGAGCTACATAAATTATCAGCTAGAGTAGTTCGAGAGAATGCTCAAGTAAATTATTGTAGTTGATCGAGAGGTAATTGCATTAACCTATAGCTCATAATCCTCATAGAGTAATACAGTGAGAGTATAGCAAAAGAGTCAGAATTAGTTTAGCAATTGGGGAAATCACTGCCCTAGATCTTTCTACCATTGATTTATCTTTAATATTAAATATTGTTAGTTTTTAATATTAGTCCCTTTAGTTAATAAATCCAAACAATTATTGATAAAAATACTGCACCCAGAAAAGTGTCTGAGCTTACATTAGCATCACTGAGAGTTGTAATAGGTAGGTTAGTTCCCTAAGGATTCGACTCCAGACTTTAACCCGGATTATATTTGCAACGACCTCTTTGTCTTTTATAAGGCACAGTTGGGCGTGATCAAATTTTGGCGCTGTTTCCGGGGAACTAACAGTGTTATTTGTTACAACTTAGAAGTATCGCTAGAATTATTAGTTTAGCTCAATTTTCTACGGTGTTAAATAATTTTTCATTGAAATTCTCACGTTTGAATTCTTGTGTGAAGCAGGTGTATGCCTAGAAACTCTTCGAGGACTGGTGAACTTCTTGAAGGACTCTCAGACCCCAAGAAAACATTCCGAGCATTAAACCGTGCTAACAAGAAGGACAAACACTTACCGCAACTTGAAATGGAAAACGTGGATAACGTCAACGCAAACAACCAGGTACCTCTTGTACCAAACGATGGAGGGGTGGCACCTCTTGTGCCAGAAGTTGCACACTATGATTGGGCACAACCAACATCTGTCAACCTGGCCACCACCATTGCTGTACCCCAAATACAAGCGGAGACATTCCATATCACCAACAATATACTGCATCTTCTGCAGAATAAGGGATTGTTCTCCTGGTCACACATTGAAGATCCTCAACAACACCTGAAAATTTTTCTGTCGATTTGTGTGACCCAAAGGCAGCCAAATGTGACCTCGGAAGCCATCAAGTTCTACTGTTCCCTTTCTCAGTGACTGGGAAAGCTCAGATTGGCTGAATCCATTCCTAATAAACTCCATTGCCACGTGGGAGGAATTAGTCAAGCAGTTCCTGAATAAGTTCTACCCTTCCAACAAGACTGCAAGACAAATTGATGAGATATTGCAGTACAAGCAGAAGCCCACTAAGACCTTGCAGGAAACTTGGGAAAGATACAAAGGGATGCTAGTTAAGTGTCCTCACCATGGTATTCCAGACCAGATGCTCGGCCAGAGATTCTACATGGGGCTAGCGGACAATTTGAAAGCAAATGTGGACGCTTCGGTTGGGGGTGCTTTTCTGAGCATGACATTTACTGAGTGCAAAGTCCTTCTTGGCAAGATGGCTCATAATTCAGGCTGGATGGTGAGAGGTACGACCCTGACACCAATAGTGCATTCAGTTCCTCTTGACCTAAATAATTCACATGTAGAGAACATAGCCACACTCATGACTCAGATGAGTATACTGACAAAGAAGATTGACGAGATGGGTACAAAGCAATTGCATATCATTGATACAACAAATGGAGGACTGTGTACCCCTTGCATCAATCAATCTTATGTGTGTTCATCGAGTGGAGAAGGTGACAACCAGGGTCCCAGAGAAGATATGAATTATGTTAACAATTTTGGGGGTCAGAGGCAAGGAGGACAACAGTGGGGGCCATCACCCAAACAACAGTACATACCTAACATACCACAACCTGGAGGTGTACGACCACAAGGCCAAGTGGTTCCATATCAGAGACAACAGGGCTATCAGCAGCAACACCAGCAACAACTGACATGCCAACCACCTCATCAGCAGCAAGACAACAACATAGTGGAGATCAAGGGTATACTGCAACAACTCATTGGCACAAATGGTAAGATGCAGGAAAAGTTGGCAGCACACGATTCAACAATAAAAGGGATTGAAACTCAACTGGGGCAGCTGTCCATGGCCTTAAATAACCGCCCCCAGGGAGCATTTTCAGCCGACACAAACATCAACCTAAAGGAGCAAAACCTGAATCAGCTGATGGCAGTCAGTCTCCGGAATGGGAGAGATTTAGATAGGGAGAAAGAGGTTGCTCAAAACAGAAGAGAGACTATGCCAGCCACTCTAGTTCGAGTTGAGATAGATGAATCAGCAGAACTCACTGAAGTGGTGGTTGAACAAGCCCAGGTTGAAAAGGGTAAAGCCAAAGAAAGTGAAAAAGTTGCAGAACAAGTGGCTCCTCTTGTGCCACAAAATTCTAACAAAGAACAACCAACAAGAAGTGGACAAAAAGTGATTCCTGCACCATTCCCTCAGAGATTGGTAAAACAAAAGAAAGAGGATCAATACATGAAATTTATGGAGATGCTTCGTCAGATTCAATTGAATATTCCTTTGATGGATGCCTTGAGGGAAATGCCAGGCTATGCAAAGATGATGAAATACCTGATATCGTGGAAATTTGATTTTTAGGACGTGTCCACAGTGATTCTGACACAGACATGCAGTGCGGTAGTGACTAGACCCATGGCTCAAAAGATGTCTGATCCAGGTAGTTTCACCATTCCGTGCACCATTAGAAGTTATGCTTTTGCAAAAGCTGTGTGACTTAGGAGCCAACATAAACTTGATGCCTTTGGCAATCTATACAAAGCTGGGCATTGGCAGAGTTAGGCCGACTTCTATGCTGTTGCAACTGGCTGACCGCATAGTTAAAAGACCGACAATGATTCTTGATGATGTGCTGGTGCAAGTGGGGAAGTTTGTATTCCCTGCTGACTTTGTCATTTTGGACTGCCAAGTAGACGAGGAGATTTCTATCATTTTGGGAAGGCCATTTTTAGCCAGTGGGAGAGCACTGATTGATTGCGAGACTGGGGAATTAAAAATGATGTTGAACGATGAAAAAGTGATATTCAACGTCCAAAAATCCATGAGGAGACCCAGTGAATATGAAAATTGCTCCCTAGTGGAGGCGGTGGATATGATCCTACATGATGAAGATGAGACCCTTAATGCCAAAGATCCATTGGGAGCCTGTTTGACAAATTTAGAGGAAATGGATGGAGAAGGGTTGGCAGGGTGGGTTATGGCACTCGAAGGCCAAGGGTTTTGGAAGAGAAAACCCCGATTTGAGCCCCTCTATTTAGAAGAAAGAGCCTTACCACCTGTAAAACCATCAGTTGAGACACCACCACAACTGAAGTTGAAGCCACTTCTAGCCCACCTCAGGTATGCCTTCTTGGGTCCCAACTCTACTTTACCTGTTATCATATCATCTGGTTTGCTAGCTGTGCAGGTTGAACAATTACTGAAAGTGTTGCAAGAGTGCAAAACTGCCATTGGTTGGACCATGGCAGACATAAAAGGTATCAGCCCAGCCTTCTGCATGCACAAGATTCTTCTGGAAGAAGGGCACAAACCTTCCACGAAACATCAACGAAGGATGAACCCGAACATGAAAGAGGTAGTGAAAAAAGAGGTGATTAAGTGGCTGGACGTGGGCATCATCTTTCCCATCTCTGACAGCAATTGGGTGAGCCCCGTCCAGTGTGTACCGAAAAAGGGCAGAATGACTGTTGTACAAAATGAGAATAACGAGTTGATATCAACTCGTACAGTCACCAAGTGGCGGATATGAATGGTTTATAGGAAACTAAACGCAGCCACCCGAACAAACCATTTCCCCTTGCCATTCATTGACCAGATGTTGGACAAACTAGCTGGGCGATCCAACTTTTGTTTCTTGGACGGATACTCGGGGTACAATAAAATCTCAATAGCCCCGGAAGATAGAGAAAAAATGTTCTTTACATGTCCGTATGGCATCTTTTCCTTTCGAAGAATGCTCTTTGGGCTTTGCAATGAAACGACCACATTCCAGCGGTGTATGTTAGCCATCTTTACCGACATGGTCGAAGACATTATAGTGGTGTTAATGGACGATTTCTCTGTGGTAGGAGACTCATTCGAAGATTGTCTCCATAACCTCAAAAGGGTGCTTAAACGATGTGTGGAAACAAATCTGGTGCTGAACTGGGAAAAGTTCCATTTTATGGTACAAGAAGGAATAGTGCTGGGACATAGAGTGTCCAAAAAGGGGATTGAAGTAGACTATGCGAAAGTTGACGTGATTGAGAAGCTACCACCACCTACTTCAGTGAAAGTAGTGAGGATTTTCCTTGGGCACGCAGGATTCTACAGGCGGTTCATCAAGGATTTTTCAAAAATTGCTAACCCTTTATGTAAGCTGCTTGAAAAAGGCCATCACTTTGTGTTTTCTGATGTTTGCAGTTTGGCATTCGAGGAGCTGAAGAAGAGACTGGTGACCCATCATTGTTGCACCCGACTGGGAGCAACCATTTGAACTGATGTGCGATGCTAGTGATTATGTGATAGGAGTGGTCTTGGGGAAGCGCAAGGAGAAAATTATGCATACCATCTACTATGCAAGCAAGACGCTTAGTGGTGCACAGTTGAACTACACGGTCACTGAAAAGGAAATGCTCGATGTAGTGTTTGCCTTCGACAAATTCAGGTCATATTTGATTGGCTCAAAAGTTATTGTTTGTACTGACCATGCAATACTTAGGTACTGGATAGAAAAGAAGGAGTCAAAGCCCTGCCTGATTCGCTGGGTTCTGTTGCTACAAGAGTTTGACCTAGAAATTCGTGACCGGAAGGAGACAACCAAGTGGTAGACCACCTCTCAAGGTTAGAAGGGGTAGAAAAGAGAAAATAGGTTGGAGATATCATCGAGACCTTCCCGGATGAGCAATTACTAGCAATGACAATGGAGGAGGCACCATGGTATGCTGATATTGCTAACTAATTTGCATGTGGTATAGTACCGCACGATTTCTCCTCGAGTCAAAAGAAAAAGTTTTTCCGGGATTGTCGTGATTATTATTGGGATGAGCCTTTATTGTTCAAAATATGTGTTGATAACATGATCCGGCGGTGTATCCCCGAGCAAGATCAACCCTCTGTTTTGTAGGCTTGTCATGCTTCGTCATATGGGGGACACTTTGGAGGAGTCCGAACATCAGCAAAGGTACTAGAATCAAGACTATACTGGCCTACATTGTTCAAGGATTCTCATGCCTAGGTAAAAAGCTGCGATGAATGTCAAAAGACGGGCAACATATCCCGTCGTCATGATATTCCAATGACCACAATCCAAGAGCTGGAAGTATTTGACATGTGGGGAATCGACTTCATGGGGCCATTTGTCAGCTCTTACGGTAACAAGTATATACTGGTGGCCGTCGAATATGTCTTGATGTGGGTTGAAGCAGTTGCTCTCCGAACCAATGATGCAAAGGGGGTGACCAATTTCCTAAAGAAAAACATCTTCACCCGTTTTGGCACCCCCGGGTCATAATCAGCGATGGTGGATCTCACTTCTGCAATAGAGCATTTGCACGCTTGTTGGAGAAGTATGGAGTTCGCCACAAGGTAGCCTCACCGTACCACCCACAAACAAGCGGGCAGGTTGAAGTTTCCAACAGGGAAATCAAAAGTGTCCTCTCAAAAATGGTGAATGCAACAAGAATGGATTGGGCCATGAAGTTGGACGATGCGTTGTGGGCATATCGCATAGCCTTCAAAACTCCAATTGGTATGTCACCTTAAAAGTTGGTGTTTGGTAAGGCATGTCACCTTCCGGTTGAGCTCGAACATAGAGCACTGAGGCAGTTGAACTTGGACATGGAAACAACGGGCACCAACAGAGTTAATGGGCTGCATGAGCTCGAGGAATTCCGTTTCCACGCATTCGAGAGCGCTCGATTGTATAAAGAAAGGATGAAATTGATGCATGACAAGCACATCTTGGATCGAAACTTCAAACCCAGCGAATTAATGCTACTATACAACTCAAGATTGAGATTGTTCCCAGGTAAGTTGAAGTCCCGATGGTCAGATCCATTCAAAGTAGTACAAATGTTCCCAAGTGGAGCTGTAGAGATCGAATCAGAAGATGGGACGAACAAATTCACAGTGAATGGACAGAGGTTGAAACAGTACCTTGGTATGAGTGAAGAAAAAAGGGACAATGTGGTGATAAATCTGGAGGAGACCCAATACACAAATGAGGAGTGATGGAAAGAGTCTTCGTTGTGTCGCGATGTTAAATCAGGCGCTTCATGGGAGGCAACCCATGATTTTCTGTTGTTTTCTCGTTTGTGTTATTGTTGTAATTGATGTAGATGTTAATAACCAATTTAATAGTGTACAGGGCACTATGAGTGCATATTGGGAGAAGACAGGGTCAATTCACAACTCCAGTAAGGTAAAAAATGTTGTTAAAAAAAAACAACTAAAATCGGAATAGCATCACCACGGCCGCGGTCGACCGCGGCACGACCGTGATAGGAAGCAACTATTCTGGCTTGGCTCACCGCGGCAGGTCATGGGTCTTCTATTTCCCATCCCCTCTCTTCACCGTGGCCGCGGTGAACCCCCATCGCGCCCAGGTAAGTTTTAATTTCGTTAATTTTTTTTTTCAATTTTCTTATTTATTTTTCTTTCTCATTCTTATTATTACACCAATCCCTCTTCACCCACCCATACCCCAACCTTAACTTAACAAAACCCTTTCCCCTTTCCTCTTCTTCCCCAACGTTCCCCTCACCCCTTCTCTCATTCTCCTACCCCAAACTCACCACTCTCTTCCCTCATCTCCACTACCCCCAACCACCAGGTTTCTCTCTCTTCCTCTCTTCAATTAAGTCTATTAACTCCCTTCTCTCTTAATTTCTTTTCTTTGTGTTCTTTTATTTTGTACAATGTATATGTTAATGGTAGATCTCCACCATATCTAGGTAAAAACAATTGTTTTTCTTTGTAAATTAACTTAGTGTGACTTGGTGGTAAAATTTGGTGTTGTTGGGTGAAAATCATGTTAGTGGGTTGATGTTAGTTGAATATTGTGGTTGACATTGGGGAGGGTTTGTACTACTATGGGCTAACATATGAATGTCTAGATCTCTGCACACCATGTGTTTGAAAAATTGCCACATTGGGCTAAAAACTGGTAATGTGACAATCATGGTTGTGAATTATGAGTAACCACCCGGCGGTCACACAAATTGAATCCTCTCTAAAAATAAACCTTGTTGTGTCAAGTACCATGTCTCAATCCAGGAAACGCAGAAGCCAGGCTTGTACAAGCCAGTTTGACTCTACTCGGTTTGTCTCGAAGGCTGTTGAGGAAATATTTGAAGCAAAGGCAGCCCGTAAGATGGTGCATGAAGTACCTATTGACAGATCCGCCCTGCAGAGTGAATCCCAGAGATGTTCCATGAATTGAGGAGACGCCAGTTGGACGTCTTCTTTGAGGAACCAGAGGAGGCAAATATTTTGATGGTCCGAGAATTCTATGCGAATTGCCCGGAACACGCCAATCGGGTGGTCAAAATCAGAAGAACACGGGTAAATGCTTCTCTTGAAGCAATACGCCGAGCATACCGGCTACCGGTCTTCTCAGTAGCGGAGGATTACTACCAAACCTACCAGACACCACCTGTCACTTGGAATCTCATTGTTCGGTCAATCAATTTGGTAGGGGAGTCCATATGGATAAAGTATGGCATCACTCTGAACTCCCAATCTATCACTTGGGAAGCTAAATGATGGCTCACCATCATCTGTAGCCGACTATTACCTTCCAGAAACACTACTAATATAAATGCACCTCGTGCAGTGGCAATTTGGTGTTTTGTCAACCGTCATGACTTCGATGTGGCAAAGCTAATCCACGATGAAATGTTCATCAGATCTCCTGAGATATTCAAAGGGTTCTACTTCCCTTCATTGGTCACCAAGCTGTGCCGTGCTGCAAATGTCCCCCGAGAATCGTTTCATAGATGGGAAGCTCGCAAAGAAGGCCCCTTTTAAGGTCAGCAAAATTATAGTGGGAAAGGAGCAACTTGTGTCTATTGCTGTGGACGATGAGGATGAGGTGGTGCCTGATGCTGCCTCACCAATGAAACCTTATGATGAGGTGGGCCCATCTCGGCCTCGGCGGAGCACCCGGATGTCTACCTTAGAGCAAGATGTTGCTGGCTTACGCACCTCAGTGGATAACCTGAATGATAGAGTTGACACTCTATCCATTCAGAGTGCAAAGTACTAGAAAAAGATATGGCCTGGATCCGAGCGTTAGGGCGCACCTGTCATCTCGACCCGGCCACCGTCTCTGATGAAGACTGAACACCAAGGAAGTCTCCTTACCTCACTGTGCATTATTGTTGTTGACATGGGGACATGCCAATTTTTTAATTGTGGGGTGGGGGATACTGTTTGTTGTTGTATATATAATTGTTGGTAGGTTGATTGGTTTGTTGGTAGTTGAATTTTTGTTTTGAATATATATGGATTATTGTTGACTTGGCTCGAAGACGGACACCTTTCGACAGGTCTCTTGAGGGGTTTGAGTCGGAAAAAAAAAATTACCCAGGACTCTTCCCGATGATGGACCTGTTTCTTGAGGGAAGTGATTCTAGAGAAAACACAAAAAAGATTTTTCTTTGTTACGTAGTGTATCAACCCCCTTGATTTTTCTTTATACCACGGTTTTTTTCCAAGGGTTTTCATTTGAACCGGGTGTAGTTAGTTTTTTTTCCCTTTAGTTTAGGAGTATTGGGCGAAAAAAATTAAAGATCGGAATAGGGCCCTTAACTCTATGATACCCTGAATAAATATTACTTTAGTGGGACACTTAGTCTCTTTAGTCGACTCTAACAAGGCCTTAAATTGTGTGTCCCTGAATGGCTCAAATGCTTAAAGTAGAGTGTCTGATGATCCTAACTGAATTGAATCATGTGCCATGTGTGAGTGAGACTTTGTGTATTCTGTGCTAACACTCAATGCTTAGAACTTGCCCTGTGTATGTACATAGCGAAATGGTAGTCTTGTTTGGTCTGGAAAGTGATATAGGCATTCTTTGCTTAACCCTTCTGTATATGTTTGTCCCACCTAATGGTACATATCTTAGTCAACCCCGTTGCGCCTATAAGCCTGTTTTCCTTGGCAACCACATTACAAGCCTGACCCAAGTTTAAATAGCCTATCTTGTTGAACCCTATCACCTCTTAGAAGCACTCGAAGTGTAATGGATATGAAAAGAAACATAAGTGTGGGGTGGTTGATTGGGGCTGTTAAGTGGAATTAATGAAGCATGAAAAAAAGTGCACTGTTTGATCAGCAATACTGTAGGCCACCAGAGCAAAAAAAAAGTCTCAAATTGGTGGTGGCTATTAAAAGAAAAAGTGTGCTTAAAAGAATAAGGGGTTAACACAATAATGTAATGGTGCAATGAAGGTTTGACAAAATCAAGAGCTTAAAAGTACACAATGTAGTGGAGTGCTTAGGGAGGTGCAGTCACTATACCCATATGTATCCTACCCATCCCGTAGCCAACATTACAACCAAATAAAGTTCTATTTGATTCTAGACCGAACAAGCTCGATTTGTCGAGTATTACACTACGGGCGAGCCTATGGTGCGTTGTCTGTGGCATAAGAATTTGTTTTTGAGGGTGAGTGAAATGTCGTATTCGAGTTCCTCAGTGTGTTATTGGTAAATAATATAAGTCTCTTTTGTAGTGAGTAGGCACATGATTCATGAAGGGAAGGTAAGTCTGGACCTCTGACTGAGAGTAGGAGAGCCGGTTAGGGGTATTGCATTTCTATAAAGGAGTCTACTCTCGAGGCTAGGATGTCGCGCTGAAGTAGTCTGCATGTGTAAAGTCTTCTGGGTATAAAGAGTAGGGAAGGTATCCTGTGATGATTAGTCCTGTAGAATGTGGTTGTGTTGCTCGAGGACGAGGAAAGGTTTAAGTGTGGGGTGTTGATAGTAGGCTATATAGACGCTATTTACACTCTTAATGAACCATATTTTAGTGTTGTTTTAAGTGCAAAAATGACAACATAATGCACTAAATAGTGTTTTTATGCTTTGCAGGAAATAATCCACGTTCGGAAGATACTTAGGAGCGTTTTGGAGTCAATCACGGGAATATAAGGCCAATAAAAAAGAACCCAAGTGAAAAGAAGCAAGAAAAGGGCGAAGGATGGCTGGACTGAAGCCCACCGCGACCGCGGTCGACCGCTTCTGGAACGCGGTGAACCAAATAACACAAGGCAGAAAGTATGCAAAAAACCGCGGTCGCGCCGCGTTCTGCCGCGGCTGCGGTCCAGTCCTGAAACGCCCAAAAAATTCAAGGACCTAAGTGTAAAAACGGGAGAAATTAGCCTAGCCCTATTTAAAACCCTATAAACTCGTCCAAGATGGAGGAAGCTTGTCTTTTCACTGACTTTGGAGGCAAGAACAAGTGTGAGAAGACCATGCTACAATTAGAGTTTTTCTATTCTCCATCTTTTGTCATTATTTTTGAAATTATGAATTATTTTATGCTTTCTTTGTGTTTTAGCATGAGTAGCTAAATAATCCGTCTAGGGTTGATAGAACCAATTGTTAGATGAATTTTTGACTCAATATTGTTATAATCGATCCAAGTTTAACCTAAGATTGTTCAACTATGCTTTGTATAGTGATTAATTGAATGGGTCCTTGATTAATCGTGTCTAATTGCTTGGTGTTGCTTGAGAAAGAATACCAGGTTAGATTGTTGTTGAACAACACCACTTTTGGGTAATTGAAGAGATTCATTACTTGAATTTAAAAGTGGGGTTAGAGATGACAAAACTTTGGTGGGATAAATTAGAGCTACATAAATTATCAGCTAGAGTAGTTCGAGAGAATGCTCTAGTAAATTATTGTAGTTGATCGAGAGATAATTGCAATAACCCATAGCTCATAATCCTCATAGAGTAACATGGTGAGAGAATAGCAAAAGAGTCAGAATTAGTTTAGCAATTGGGGAAATCACTGCCTTAGATCTTTCTACCATTGATTTATCTTTAATATAAAATATTGTTAGTTTTTAATATCAGTCCCTTTAGTTAATAAATCCAAATTATTATTGATAAAAATACTGCACCCGAAAAAGTGTCTGAGCTTACATTAGCATCACTGAGAGTTGTAATAGGTAGGTTAGTTCCCTGAGGATTCGACTCCATACTTTAACCCGGATTATATTTGCAACGACCGCTTTGTCTTTTATAAGGCACAGTTGGGCGTGATCAAATTTTGGCACCGTTGTCGGGGAACTAACGGTATTATTTGTTACAACTTAGAAGTATTGCTAGAATTATTAGTTTAGCTCAATTTTCTATGGTGTTAAATAATTTTTCATTGAAATTCTCACGTTTGAATTCTTGTGTGAAGCAAGTGTATGCTTAGAAACTCTTCGAGGACTGGTGAACTTCTTGAAGGACTCTCAGACCCCAAGAAAACATTCCGGGCATTAAACAGTGCTAACAAGAAGGACAAACACTTACCGCAACTTGAAATGGAAAACGTGGATAACGTCAACGTAAACAACCAGGTACCTCTTGTACCAAACAATGGAGGGGTGGAACCTCTTATGCCAGAAGCTGCACTCTATGATTGGGCACAACCAACAGCTGACAACCTGGCCACCGCCATTGCTGTACCCCAAATACAAGCGGAGACATTCCATATCACCAACAATATGCTGCATCTTCTGCAGAATAAGGGATTGTTCTCCGGGTCACACATTGAAGATCCTCAACAACACCTGAAAAATTTTCTGTCAATTTGTGTGACCCAAAGGCAGCCAAATGTGACTCCGGAAGCCATCAAGCTGCTACTGTTCCCTTTCTCAGTGACTGGGGAAGCTCAGATTTGGCTGATCCTTCGAACCATGTCGACAATGAATCTTCTAGTAGTGTAGATGGATATGGAGATGATGTAGTACAAAATACTCATTGAATGATGTTTGAACTTTTAACTTGTGAAACATATTGTTGTTGGGTATTTTGAAACTCTTTGTTAATATAGTTTTGATAGTTATTATTGTTGTTGTTATTGGTTGAATGCCAGCAATGTAATGCTGTAATTATATGTGATTGGTTGTTGGCAGGTGGAGCAACTATAAAATAGTTGTATTCTGCCAAAAACATACCCAGAAAATCGACCACCTACCGATCGAAGTCGGTCGAAAATGTTCAATTGAATTTCCCAGTAAATTTACCAACCAACTTCGATCGGAGTTTTTGATTTTACATTTTAAATATTTTAATATTACCGACTGAATTCGGTCGAAAATGAACAATTTAAAAAAATGAATAATTAAGAGTCCAATCGATGCCGGTCACTAATTTAAATTTAAGAATATCGACCGAATTCGGTCGGTAAATTTATTTTTTGTCAGATTATTTGGTCAAAGCGCGTTGACAATAACCGATCGACTTCGCTCGAAAATATCGACCATCTGCGGTCTCCTCGAATGCGACCATTATTTTTTTTGCGAATTGAATCTCCGATCGATTTTTGTTCAATTCCGACCGATTTTGATAAGTTTTTCTAGACGTTTTTTTGACAGTTTTCTATTAGGGCGGTGAGAACTATGATATAGGATAAAACACGATTTTAACATATAATTAATCACAAAATATAGCATGCAATTTGTAGTGAAACTTAATTGCATAGTTACATATATATTTTCTCATTGTGAACGTACATTTTTTCTTTAAAAAAATTATTCTTCACCTTATTTGTACTATTATCTGCAATCTTTTTAATAATTAAATATAATATTCAGATTTTATATGGATTTCCACACAATTGATGTTTTCCCCTTCCCTACTTCCTCAAATAAATAATAGGAGTAGTAGTAGTTTCTCAAGCATTAATTTTACTCAGGGTATATTTTTCATTGGGAAGAACTTTAATTTATTTGTAATGATATTATATAGTTAAGGAATATAAGGATATTTTCGTAAATTTTAAATCTCTTACTTGTGAAAGAAAAATATCTGTTCCAAAAGCCTATCCTCATAATATGGATTTTTTTCCCCGAGACATAAGGTATTCATTCCATTGCGTAATGTTTTATCGCATTTTATTGCTTTACGCATTTTATTGCTTTATGCTAGGTAATAAAATAAAGGTGAAAGGGAGCCTTCCATAACTGGTAAAGTTATTTTCATGTAACCAGGAGGTCACAGGTTCGAGCCGTGAAAATAGCCTTTTGCAGGAATGCTGGGTAAAGGCTGCGTACAATAGACCCCTGTGGTCAGGTCATTCCTCGGACCCCGCGCAGCAGGAGCTGAGTGCACCGGACTGCCTTTTTTTAGGCAGGATATGATGTTGCTTCAACTTATCGAGGACATGATCAGAGGGTGTGGAGGCAGAGGCAAATTCAGAATTTTATGTTTTTGGGTTCCTACAGGAATCTCAAGTTAATATGTAATATTAACTAGATTAACGGACTAGGTTCCAAGCTAAATGTTCTTATACATTTAATGAATTTTTCAATATAAATACCGGATCTAGACAAAAGTTACTGGGGAACTCGTAACAAATGCACTAGATCTGCCCCTGTCTGGAGGTCGAGAATTATAGCAGAAGGTTAATAGGTAGTCGAGAGTCTCTCCTTTCTTTACCAGTAGTATTAATATTGTTTTTGTGTTATTTTATTCTTAGGTTTCTATACTACATGTTGTTTTGTTTGCTTCAACTATCATATTTTCCTATTGTTGTTATTGCTTGTTGCTACTGCTTCCTTTTTTCATCTTTTCTTGAGCTGAAAGACTATCAGAAATAGTCTCTTTACCTTCACTAGGTAGAAGTAAGGTTTGCATACACATTGCCCAACTAGACTCACTTGTGGGATTACTCTGGATGTGTTATTGTTCTTGAGAAGGTGATGTTGAGTTTTCCTTATTTTTAATCCATTCGGTATCTAGCATGTAACGACCGGACCGCTTGTTTTGAGCCTACGTATCGTTCAGTGGTTCGAGGCCATGATCAGCTTCATTTCAGGTGTATGACTTGTAGGTGTGGCCGAAATTGAATTTTGGAAAGTTTAGAGTCAATTTGGAAAGAAAATTCTCATTTCAGAAGCCTTAAGTTGGAAGAATCGACTAAGATTGAATTTTTGAGTAAACGACCTCAGAATCAGGATTTGAAGGTTTCATCAGGTTCGTATGATAATTTCAGACTCGAGCGTATGTTCGGATCGAGTTTTGGATGACCCGGGAGCGTTTCGACGCATATTGTGGAAGTCAGCATTTTAGAAGAAATTTCATAAGTCTGGGTTGAAGTGCTTTCCAGTGATATTGATGTCCGTTTCGGATTCCGAGTATGGGAATAGCTCCGTATGGTGATTCTAGTGTTGGGAGCACGATCGAAAGTAAATTCGGAGGTCCGTAGGTCATTTTGGAGTCATTTGGCTAAAGTTAGAAATTTGAAGGTTTTAAGAAGTTGGACCGGAAATGGAAATTTTGATATCGGGGTCAGATTCCGATTTCGGAAGTTGGAGTACGTCCGTAATGTCGAATATGACTTATGTGCAAAATTTGAGGTCAATCGAACGTGATTTGACAGGTTTCAGCATCGAATGTAGAAGTTGGAAAATTTAAAGTTCATTAAGCTTGAATTGGAGTGCGATTCATAGTTTCGGCGTTGTTTGATATGATTTGAGGCCTCGAGCAGGTCCGTGGGATGTTATGGGAGTGGGTCGTGTGATTGGGCGGGGTCCCGGGGGCCTCGGGTGTGTTTCCGGGTGGTTTCGGATCATTTTGGGCTGTTTTGAAATGGCTGATTCTAGTGTCTGGTGTTTTTCTTCGCGTTCGCGGGGATCCCCTCGCGTTCGCGAAGACGGATTTGGCTTCAGGGACTTTGTTCTTCGCGTTCGCGAAGGGTGCCTCGCGTTCGCGAAGAAGAAAAATCTCTGTTGCGCAAGTCTGAATTTGGAGGCTCATATCTCACAATCTATTAAGAATTTTGAGATGATGTAAATATAAAAGGTGTATATATTTATGTCTAGTTTCTAATAATGTAAACCATTTAGCATTTGGATTTGTGTACAAGGAGTTATGGCTGGTACACTACAGAGTATCCGGGAAGATGAAGAAGAAATTTGTGTTGCATAGGGCTGAATTAAGAAGCTTATATCTAGAAATATATAAGGAATTGGGAGAATACCAAAACATAAAAGTTGTATATCTTGGAGTCTAGTTTTCATAACATTAAACCATTTGTCATTTGGAGTTTTGTGAAATAAGTTATGACCATTATACTAGAGGCTGTCTGAGAAGAGTTTGGTATTGCTTTTGGATATTATTTGTTCTTCGCGAACGTGAGGGTAGGCCCGCGAACGCGAAGAAGACTTCCCTGGCAGTGTATATGTTTGCAAGAAATTGGGTTAGGCTCATTTCATCTCATTTCCTCCATGGGAGACGAACTAGGGGCCATTTTGGAGCTCCATCTTCATCATCTATGTCAAGGTAAGTGATTCCCACCTATTTCAAGTTAAATACTTGGATTATATATATATTTATTAACATGGAAATTCATGGAAAATTAGTGAAAACTTGGGGTTGTGGTAGAAAACCTAGAGATTAGTATTTTTTGGATTTTGACCACGAAATAGGACATGGGATTTG
>ML392355.1:0-54214 GCA_005239525.1 Nicotiana knightiana
TGTCACTTTAAGTGGAAAAACTCCCGTACCCCTTCGGGGCGTATAAAAAAGGAGGTGTGACAATAACAGTTTGAAAGGGAAGGGGACAAAACAATCAGAGTAGCAACTAAAGAAACAAACACAGAGCAAGAACAAAGTCATTTCAACAGACACAAACAGAGAAGAAGGGAGTTGGGGAAAAAAATAAGACATACATAGGTACACATAGGTAGATTTGCACACAAGTTGCAGTCAAAGAAGTCCTAAACATGGCTTGTCCAGAACTTAACAACCACAAAAAACAGTTTCTTCATAAAGATGCTCAGCCAGGAACTTAACAGACTCAGATTGAGGGGATGTTAAAGGGGAGTAACATGCTGAATCTAAGGGAGAGGGATACATTTTAACAATCATACTAGTAAAGTGAAATTAGACATGCTAATTACAGGGTACCCAATAGAACCATAAGTAAAAGCACAGTAGAAATAGAAGGAACTGCAATACCGAAAGAAACATGTTATTTTGAAGCTTTAAGTTAAATTGAAAACATACCAGTTAAAGGGAGTAAGTGCAGAGTGAAGAGCAATAGAGTGTATAATACTCAGTCTTGGCTTGCAGCCAACTGAGAACAGCAAATAACCAGCAAGAATAACAAGAGAGAATATGTGTATGTGTAAGAGAGTTCAGAACAGTATTCGTTCGTGTCCATGCTAAGGAGAGAGTAGAGGTATTCATAGTTTAAAACATGCAGAAGAATAAGGTAAAATAACAGTTTCAGCAGTAATTATGGGAGTAAACAATCAATTTGAATCAAATTGGTAAAAGGATTTCCTTTAATTAAGGAGTCATATTTAGACGGTAATAAGCAGGTTTAAAAATAAGGAAATGAATCTTGAAAGTTGATTATAACACATAAAGAAAGTAGCCTAGGTATAGTATAGGTATATCGTACGTAAGTAAGGCCAAGTTCAGAATTATACTGAAGGAAAATATGTATACTAATTTGACAGCAAAAATCATTCATAGATTATAGAAATAAGCAAGCAATAACTTAAACTCTGGAAATCAATGAGGGAACCCTCGATTGAGGTCCTAATTATAGGAAGTCAGTACCAATCAAAGGAGAATATCACATATGAGCAGGTTAATTATGCTACAGGCAAGGAGAGACAGGAAATCACCATCATAATTAGGGAAAATACTCGAGAATCAGTAGAGAATATCATGCAAGATCAATGAAGTATTTAATCATAGAAATTCAGGTATTCACAAATAGCAAAAATAGCATTGATTTATCACAGCATTATGAGAATAAGCATGTAATAGACACGAATCAAAAATATAAGAAGACTAGTATCACATAAGAGTTAGGGTTTCATATAGAGCACAATCTGAATCACAGCATAGACATGATATAGGCAGAAGTAATCGAACCCAGAAACCCTAACAAGAAAACATAAAGTAAAATCACAGAAACATAGAATGTTCATGCGAAACATACAAAATAATTAAACATAGTACCCAAGATGAACTCCGAACCCTAAAAGTTGGGGTTTTCAATAGAATAACTCGGGTAAAGGAGAAGACTTAAACAAACGTTTAAAACATACTGAGAATCATAGATTAGTACTAAAAATCAGAAGAGAAAGCATTTTGAAAGGGGTTAAGAAACTGTCACGACCCGAATTACCCTCCGAACGGTCTCGTGACGACACCTAGTCTCTACGACTAGGTAAGCCAAAAATTTGCGAAAAATAAGACAAAAAAATAATAGAAACAGTAAAGAAGAAGAAATACTATAAAATTTAGCCGCTCGGCATTTACAGCTTTTACTTTCCCAAAACCCGGAACATCACAAAGTCACAAAATCTGAACTACTGTAGCTCTATACAAGGGAATAAGGAAAATGTATATATATATATATATCTCCTATATCTATACTAGAGTAGGAAGGGGACTCGTGAGATTCTGCGGACGCGACAGAATTACCTCGCGGTCTCCTAAGAAGCTGCTAAGATACGCCTAGCTACTGTACGGTGCACTGGTACCTGGATCTGCACATGGGGAAAACATGCGCAGGAAAGGGCGTGAGTACTCCACATTCGGTACTCAGTAAGTGCCAAGCTTAACCGCAGTCAAGTAGTGACGAGGTCAGGTTGAGGCTCTACTGAGTTTTAAAACAAGTCAGTTATAAATTTAAACAGTGAAATATAGATAAGCAATGATAAACAGGATTAATGAAAACTGGAAGAATTAATAACAGAAAGAGAGCCCTCAGCTCAGCACAACATATATCTCAACAGTAAATATGCAATGTGGTACAAGGGGAAAGCTCCCGGATCTCAGTCTGTAGTTCCAATTTAAATATGCTATGCAGTACAGGGTGAAAGCTCCTGTATCTCCGTTCGTAGTCCCAATTTAAATATGCAATGCAGTACAGGGGGAAAGCTCCCGGATCTCGGTCCGTAGTCCAAATTTAAATATGCATTGCAGAAGCATGTCGGATACGACTTAATTAAACAATTCAGGAAAACAACAGGCAAGAATAGAGTAAAACTACCTAAGCATGGTGCAACTAGTAGAAAATAAGAGGAAATCAAGTAAGGACAGGTAGGCATGCTTATTCTTAAGCTAACTACTCAGTTAAGATAGGAAACAATAATATAAGAATGAAAATGAGTGATTGCATGGATGGAAAAATGGAATTTTAGCAACAATGACCCGTGTACGCACTTGTCACCTCACGTACACGGCGTCCACGTAATAATATCAATATAAAAATGCCTAAGGGGAAGTCCCCAACATAGGCAAGCCACTTACCTTGACTGAACTAATCAACTCAATACGCTCTTGCCACGAGTATCCAACTCCGGGTGGCTCAAATATAGTCAATTCGATTGCATAGTGTAAATATCATTTAAAGGAAACAAAATAGCTAATAAGTTCGAAGCTAATACGCGAAATTAAGAAATTCACCCAAAAAGTCTCCTGGGCCCACATCTCGGAATCGGGTAGAAATCATATTTTTCAGACACTCATTCACTCATGAGTCTAACCATATAAGAATCTCTCAAATCGGAGGTCAAACACCTAATTAAAACTCAATAATTTGGTCTATGAAGTTCATCCCATTTTTCCCATTTTCAACCTAAAATTTTCGAAATTAAAGGTTGAATTTAAGATTGGAATCATGGAAATTTATCTATAATGGATAGAAATCACTTACCCAAGTTACCCAGGTGCAAAAGCCTCCAAAACTCGCCCCTCTCGAGCTCTCAAGTTCAAAAATGGTGAAAATAACATAAACCCTCGGATTGGGGTTTTAATATTCTGCCCAGGTGTTTCTTTTATGTGATCGCGGACATATAGTCGCGATTTCGGAGAACATTCATCCACGCGCCTAAAAACCTTCATCGCGATCGTGATTGTGTGACTGCGATCGCGGAACTTCATGACCCAGAGCTACGCGATCGCGGTTGGGGCCACACGACCGCGTAGAACAATATTGAAACTCCCCCAGACCAAGAATACTCTACGCGACCGCGGTCCAGGTCATGCGATCGCGAAGACCAAGATTCCAACACACTACGATCGCAGACCTCTTCTTGCGATCGCAAAGAACAAAATACTGCTGCAGAAAAACCAGAAAATCAGCTAAGGCTATTAGGCCAAAAAGGCCCGTTTGAACACCCGAAACAAACCCAAGGCCCCCAGGACCTCAACCAAACCTACAAACCAACCCTAATACTTCATTCAAACTTGGTCGAGCCTTAAACAAACCTCATAACATCAAAATCATGAATTATGCATAGATTCAAGCCTAAGAACATATGAAATTTCTAGAATCCACATCCGATGTCGAATCACGTCTAAACTCGTCTGAATGACCTCAAAGTTTGCACACAGGTCATAAGTGACATTACGGACCTGTTTTCGCTTTAGGAATTCCATTTCAAGTCCGATATCAAAATTTCACCTATCGGCCGAAATCGCCGAAATTCTAACTTTCGCCAATTCAAGCCTAAATCTATAACCGACCTCGAAAACACATTCCGAACACGCTCCACACAGTTCTAGCTACGGCCTGATTCCAAAAGATAAAATCCACATTTAAGGACTATGTGTCCAAAATCACTCCGAATTTCACCACTCAACGCTCCGACAAGTTCCAATAGCATAATTAGACATGGGAGAAACAGTTATTAGGGGATCAGGGTGCTAACTCTCAAAATGACCGACCGGGTCGTTACATTCTCCCCCTCTTAAGAAAATCGTTCATCCTCGAACGAGTATAGGAACATACCTGAAGCTGTGAAAAAATGAGGGTACTGACTCTGCATGTCCTGCTCGGTCTCCCAAGTCACCTCCTCGCACGGATGACCCTTCCACTGAACCTTGACTGAGGCAATATTCTTCGACCTGAGCTTCCTGACCTGCCTGTCCAAAATAGCCACTGGCTCCTCAACATATGATAGATCCTTGTCCAACTAGACTGAGCTGAAATCCAAAACATGAGTCGGATCACCGTGATTCTTCCGGAGCATGGAAACGTTGAATACCGGATGAACTCCTGCTAGGTTGGGAGGCAAAGCCAACTCATAAGCGACCTCCCCAACCCGCTGCAACACCTCAAAAGGGCCAATGAACCTCGGACTCAGCTTACCCTTCTTCCCGAATCTCATGACGCCCTTCATAGGCGATACCCCAAGCAAAACCCGATCACCAGCCATAAATGCCAAGTCACGAACCTTCCGGTCCGCATAACTCTTCTGCCTGGACTGAGCTGTGCAAAGTCTCTCCTGAATCACCTTCGCCTTGTCCAGGGCATCCAGAACCAAGTTTGTACCCAAAAATCGAGCCTCGCTCGGCTCAAACCATCCCACTGGAGACCTGCACCACGTACCATACAAAGCCTCATACGGCGCCATATGAATGCTGGACTAGTAGCTGTTATTATAAGCAAACTCTGCAAGAGGCAAGTATCGATCCCATGACTATCCAAAATCTATCACACAGGCACGGAGCATATCCTCGAGAATCTGAATCGTGCGCTCGGACTGCCCATCCGTCTGAGGGTGAAAAGTTGTACTCAACTCTACCCTGGTGCCTAACTCCTGCTGAACGGCTCTCCAGAACCGTGAAGTGAACTGTGTACCTCTGTCTGAAATGATAGATACTAGGTGAACAATCTCTCTGATATAAATCTCAGCCAACCTCTGAGATGAATATGTAGTCAGTACTGGAATGAAATGGACTGATTTGGTCAGCATATCCACAATCACCCAAATAGCATCATGCTTATTTAAAGTCCGAGGAAGTCCAACCACAAAGTCCATGGTGATCCGCTCCCGCTTCCACTCTGGAAGCTCAATCTGCTGAAGTAACCTCTCGGTCTCTGATGCTCACATTTGACTTGCTGACAGTTGAGACACTTGGCTACAAACTCAACTATATCCTTCTTCATCCTTTGCCACCAATAGTGTTGTCTCAGATCCTAGTACATCTTCGCAGTACCCGGATTGTTGGAATACCGCAAACCATGGGCCTCCTCAAGAATCAACTCCTGAAGCCCATCCACATTGGGCACACAGATCCGACCCTGCATCCTCATCACACCATCATCTCCTATAGTCACATCCCTAGTGTCACCTCGCCGAACCCTGTCCTGGAGGACCAGAAGGTGGGGATCATCATACTGGCACTCTCGAATACGGTCTAAAGAGAAGACCGAGCCACCACACAAGCTAAAACCGGCAAGGCTCCGAAAGGTTCAACCTCATGAACTGACTAGCTAAGGACTGAATATATAAGGCTAAGGGCCTCTCAACTGCCAGAAGATATGCCAAACTCCCCAAACTCTCCGCCCGGCGACTCAAGGCGTCGGCCACCACATTGGCCTTCCCCGGGTGGTATAATATAGTGATGTCATAGTCCTTTAGCAACTCCTACCACCTACATTGGCGCAAATTGATATCCTTCTGCCTGAATATGTGCTACAAGCTCCGTTGATACTTGAATATCTCACAGTGAACACCATATAAATAATGACGCCATATATTCAGGGCGTGAAAAATCGTTACCAACTCGAGATCATGAACAAGGTAATATTTCTCATGCACCTTCAACTGCCTGGACGTGTAGGCAATCACCCTACCGTCCTGCATCAACACCGCTCCCAGGCCAATCCTCGAAGCATCATAATAGACTGTATAGGACCCTGAACCTGTGGGTAATACTATCATTGGAGCTATAGTCAGGGCTGTCTTGAGCTTCTAAAAGCTCTCCTCACACTCCTCACTCCATATAAAAGGTGCACCCTTCTGGGCCAGTCTGGTCATGGGCATTGAAATGGATGAAAATCCCCCCACAAAACGGCGATAATACCCAGCCAAACCGAGGAAACTGCGGATCTCAGTAGCTGAAGACGGTCTAGGCCAACTCTGTACCGCCTCTACCTTCTTTGGGTCTACCTTGATCCCATCCGAAGATACCACATGGCCTAGGAATGCCACAGAATCAAGCCAAAATTCACACTTAGAAAATTTGGCATACAACTTCTTCTCTCTCAAAGTCTGAAGCAAGGTCCTCAAGTGCTGCTCATGATCCCCCTAGGATCGAGAATATACTAGAATGTCATCAATGAAAACGATGATGAAAGTATCAAGATAAGGCTGAAATACGTTGTGCATCAGGTGCATGAAGGCTGTTGGGGCATTGGTCAGCCTAAATGACATAACAAGGAACTCATAGTGGCCATTCTGGTCCTGAAGGCAGTCTTCGGGATATCCGGCTCCTGAATATTCACTGACGATAACCCAAACGCAGATCAATCTTGGATAATACCCCAGCACCCTGTAACTGGTCAAACAGATCATCAATGTGAGCCAATGGGTACCTGTTCTTCACTGTCACCTTATTCAACTACCGGTAGTCAATACACATACGCATCGAGCCATCCATTTTCTTCACAAATAACACCATAGCACCCCCAACGTGATACACTAGGCCTGATGAAACCTTTGTCAAGCAACTTCTGCAACTGCTCTTTCAACTCCTTCAACTCAGGAGGATCCATGCGATAGGGAGGAATGGAAATGGGCTGAGTGCCCGGCAACAAGTCAATGCCAAAATCAATGTCTCTATCGGGTGGCATACCCGGAATATCAGATGGAAATACATCAGGATAGTCCCTGACAACTGGAACTGACTCAACTGTAGGGGTCTCAACACTAACATCTCTCACATAAGCCAAATACACAGCACACCCCTTCTCGACCATCCGCTGAGCCTTAAGAAAATAAATGACTCTGCGAGGAGTATACTCTAAGGAACCTCTTCACTTAAACCTTGGTAATCCTGGCATAGCCAGTGTCACGGTCTTGGCATGACAATCAAGAATAGCATAGTAGGGAGACAGCTAGTCCATACCCAAAATAACATCGAAATCTACCATGCTGAGTAATAATAAGTCAGCCCTGGTCTCAAAACCACTAATAACAATCAAGCACGACTGATATATGCGGTCCACAACAAGAGAATCTCCCACAGGAGTAGAAACATATACGGGGGAACTCAAATAATACCGAGATATCCCCAAATGTGAAGCAAAGTAAGAAGATACATATGAGTACGTAGAACCTGGATCAAATAACACGGATGCATCCCTATGACAAACAAGGACAATACCTGTGATGACCGAATCTGAAACAACGACCTTTGAGCGGGTTGGGAGAGCATAATATCTGGCCTAGCCTCCCCCTCTAGAGAGACCTCAACCTCCCCGACCTCCACCTCGAGCTGTTTGAGAAGGTGGGGTAGCAGCTGGGGCTGGAAGAATAGTTGGAGGACCCGGTGGAAGACGTGGAACCTAATAAGTCTGAGGTGGTGCACCCCTCCTAGCTCTGGGTCGATCTCTGATCACATGAAGAGGGTCACCAAATCCAAAACAACCCCTCGGAGGATGTGGCGGCTGCTGCTGACTCTGAACTGGCCAGTGATAGCAGCTCGAGCAAGAGGCACATGAGATACTGGTGGTGCATTATAAGGCTCCTGAGGTCTAGGAGGAGCTGGAATACCACTGGCTGCTGGAAGAGCTGAATGAACGGGGCGACTCACAAAACCCCTAATAGCGTGCTGCTGGTGCACGGGCTCCTGAAAAATGACCAGTCTCTCGAGACCTCTTGGCCTCTATCTCCTCCCTGTCCCGGGCTAACATAGTCTCAATCCTCCGGGCAATACTCACGGCCTACTGGTAAGTAATATTAGTCTCCAGCTCTCTGTCCATGCTGGTCCGAATACTGGGGTGGAGTCCCTCAATAAAGCGTCAAACCCTCTCTCTGACAGTGACAACCAAAGCTGGTGCATGGCGAGCCAAATCACTGTAATAGACTGCATAGTCTGACACAATCATGGTACCCTGGCATAGCTGCTCGAACTCCGCATGCCAGGCATCCCTGAAACTCTGAGGGACAAACTCAAGTAAGAACATCTCAGAGAACTGAGCCTAAGTAAGTGAAGCTGCCTCGTCCGGACTACTAAGCTCAAAAGCATGCCATCATTGATAAGCTACTCCCCTCAGCTGGAAAGCAGTGAAAGAAACCCCACTCGTCTCCACAATAACCATAGTGCGGAGAATGCGATGACACCCCTCGAGAAAACCCAGGGCGTCATCCGAAGCTAGTCCGCTGAACTCAGGTGGGTGGTACTTCTTGTACCTCTCAAGTCGGAGTTGCTCTGCCTCAAGAACAGCTATCCTAGTCTCATCTTGAGCTGGAGATGCTGGGGCCATAGGAATATACTTTGGAACCTACCCAATATGAACCCTTTACTCAGGAGTGCAGGCTGTGGGATTCTGTGTCCCTCCTCCGGCCTGGGATGTAGTTGGAGTTATCGGGAGTAGTCCCGCCTGAGACAGAGTACTGAAGGCACTCAAAAACTGAGCCAATGTCTCCTGGAGGGCTGGAGTAATAGTAGGGACCTCCTATGCCCCTCCAACTGTGGCTGCTAGGGGATAATCTGCCTCTGCTCTCGCCGGTGCTCGGGCTGCACCACGTGCTCGTCCTCTGCCCCGACCCCTGCTTCTGATGGCTCTGACTGGGGGCTCGGGTGCCTGATCATCAGTACGTTTGGTACGGGTACGAACCATCTGTAAGCAAGAATAGAATAGAGTTCAAGAATTTGATGACAGTAACTAGCACGATAAGCAATTCCAAGGAATATGATTGTTCTTAACAGTTACATAGCCTCTCGAAGATAGGTACGGACGTCTCCGCACTGATCCACGAGACTCTAATAAACCGGCTTGTGACTTGTGACTCCTATTAACCTAGATGCTCTGATATCAAAATGTCACGACCCAAATTACCCTCTGAACGGTCTCATGACGACACCTAGACTCAACGACTAAGTAAGCCAAAAATTTGCGAAAAATAAGACAAAACAATAATAGAAATAGTAAAGAAGAAGAAATACTATAAAGTTTAGCCGCTCGGCATTTACAGCTTTTACTTTCCCAAAACCCAAAATATCACAAAGTCACAAACTCTGAACTACTGTAGCTCTATACAAAGGAATAAGGAAAATGTATCTATATATATCCTATATCTATACTAGAGTAGGAAGGGGACTCGTGAGATCCTGCGGACGCGGCAGAATTACCTCGCGGTCTCCTAAGCAGCTGCTAAGATACGCCTAGCTGCTGTACAGTGCACTGGTACCTGGATCTGCACATGGGGAAAACATGCGCAGGAAAGGGCGTGAATACTCCACATTTGGTACTCAGTAAGTGTCAAGCTTAACCCCAGTCAAGTAGTGACGAGGTCAGGTTGAGGCTCTACTGAGTTTTAAAACAAGTCAGCTATAAATTTAAACAGTGAAATATAGATAAGCAATGATAAACAGGATTAATGGAAACTGGAGAATTAATAACAGAAAGAGAGCCCTCAGCTCAGCACAACATATATCTCAACAGTAAATATGCAATGCAGTACAAGGGGAAAGCTCCCGGATCTCATTCCTTAGTCCCAATTTAAATATGTTATGCAGTACAGGGGGAAAGCTCCCGGATCTCCCAAAAATGCCCGTTTGAACACCCGAAACACACCCGAGGCCCCCGGGACCTCAACCAAACCTACCAACCAACCCTAATACTTCATTCAAACTTGGTTGAGCCTTAAACACACCTCATAACATCAAAATCATGAATTATGCGTAGATTCAAGACTAAGAACATATGAAATTTCTAGAATCCACATCTGATGCCGAATCACGTCTAAACGCGTCCCAATGACCTCAAAGTTTGAACACAGGTCATAAGTGACATTACGAACGTGCTGTGTCTTTCAAAATTCCATTCCGAGTCCGATATCAAAATTTCACCTATCCGCTGAAATCGCCGAAATTCTAACTTTCGCCAATTCAAGCCTAAATCTACAACCGACCTCGAAAACACATTCCGAAGATGCTCCTAAACCCGGAATCACCCAACAAGATAACGGAGTCGACGAAATTCCATTCTGGATCCGTCTTCACACAGTTCTAGCTACGGCCTGATTCCAAAAGCTAAAATCCACATTTAAGGACTATGTGTCCACAATCACTCCGAATTTCACCACTCAACGCTCCGACAAGTTCAAATAGCATAATTAGACATGGGAGAAATATTTATAAGGGGATCGAGGCGCTAATTTTCAAAACGACCGACCGGGTCGTTACAGAAACCCAAGTTTTTAAGATGAAGAAATCCTTCTTAAAACAGGAGATTTTTTTAAGAAAGCATGTGAAAACCTCAAAATACCCATAGATCTGTTACAGATCTAGAAAGATCAAAGGGTTTTAAAGTTAGGGTTTCCAGAGAAAACCCAAAGAGGAAGAAGAAAACTCAAAGTCTTACCGTTTTAACCGGAAGGTGTAAAGATCTTACTCGAATGGCCATGGGTGGCCAGAAAAACGGCATGAGATCATGGAGGTGAGTGAACCGCCTCTGGTTCACTTGAGAGCCTCTAACAATGACACAAGTGCGAAAGGGGGGAGCCATAAGGCTGGTATGAGGTGAGACCTCCATGGTTTCCAGCAAAAAGGTGGCCGGAGAAGGGAGGTCAGTAGGTGGAGCGTCTAGAGAGTGAGAGATGAGAGAACTCAGAGAGACGATTGAGTGAAATGAGAGGGGGAAATGAGAGATGGGGGTAGTCACTTAGGTCTAAATTTGGAATGGGAGAATCTGGACCGTTGATTTGAATTAATCAACAGTTCAGATTGAATGGGTGCTTGGGCCGGGTAGGATTTTAGGTTTGGGCTGGGTTATTGGGTTAATTAATTGGGTCAGGCATCCGAGTTTAATTAGGCTAGAACTTAAGTAAAAGTGGCTAACTATTAAATACCCAATTAAAATAGATAAGTAATTTATAAAAGTAGCTAATAATTATGAAAATGAATTTGATGCTTAATAAAATTAAATTAAAATGATTAACCAGTATTTAAAAATATAAAAGGCTAATTACTGGATAAAATAGCATAAAACATATGATTAGGCTATAGCTGCAAAGTAATTGCAATTATAGCCAAAGAGTGCCAATCTGGTTAATTGTGAAATAATTTGATCTTAATAGGACCAAAAAATAATGTATTAAGTCAAGAAAAGTTTTTGGAAATCATTTATAATGCAATTTTATAATTAATTATTAGGAATAAGATATTGGATAAATTAAAAATAAATTAATAAAAATTTGGAATAATTATAGAAAAATACCAATTGTTATGAAAACCTGATTTTGAAGGTATATATGCAAATTAAAAATAATTTGAGGAAAAATTGGGTATCAACAGCTGCCCCTCTTTACCCGGAAAGGATAAAAGAGTTGTCGGATAAAGATATGATGGCCAATTTTGACCGAGCGAAATGGTTTGAAGAGATTTAGGCCACACTCTAGCATCTGAGGTACCTACATATCCCTGGTTTTACAGGAATCAGGACGTATGTAGTTCAGGAACCATCAACGAAGTATACCGATGGAATTTTATAATAACGGACGCAACATATAGGGCTGGATACGTAAACGGTTTACGGGAATGGTTAGGAGAACTGGAGTGGGACCGCTCCTGCTAGGATAGCCGTTGCCTACCGGATTACCTGTAAATAAGACAATACAAGTGTATATTATGTGTAATTTAAACATGATGCAAGTTCCCGTCGGACTATGAATGTTGTCTTCGGACGGTTAAGGATGACGTCCTTGGACCATGAGTTGTGTGATGAAGGATTCGCAGGACATGAAATGATGTTCTCGGGCCATGAAAATGGTGCCTCCGAGCCATGATGCCTTTGAATAATGATATGCAGAGGTTGAACGAGATCCTCAGCCCATGGCATGGTGTTCTCGGGCCATGAAAATGGTGTCTCCGAACGATGACGCCTTTGGATGAGTTGGCGATATTTTGGCCCATGCAGATGCAATAGAATGATGTTGACGAGACAGAGCTTAGTCTTGCGAATAAAATGGCAGAGCTTAGCCCGAAAGGAAAGCGAAGTAAATAGTGCTTGAGACAGCGGTTAGTCTTGAAAGGTAAATTGGAGGCAAGGCTTAGCCTCGGAAGGCAGAATGGTAGCCTTATGCAATGCAGATGGAGACAGTGCTTAGTCTCGGAAGGCAGAATGGTAGCCTTAGGCAAAATGTAGATGGAGGTAGAGCTTAACCTCGGAAGGCAAAATGGTAGCCTTATGCAAAGATGCAAATGCAGATGGAGACAACGCTTAGTCTCGGAAGGCAGAATGGTAGCCTTAGGCAAAATGTAGATGGAGGTAGAGCTTAACCTCAGAAGGCAGAATGGTAGCCTTATGCAACGATCTAGATAGAGGTAGAGCTTAACCTAGGAAGGCAGAAAGGTAACCTTATGCAAGAAATAAAATGACAGTAGGAATTCTTAGCTGGTGATGAATTGCGGCATTGTGATTATTGGGAGCATTGTGACTAAGGAGCATTGAGGCATGTGCGAACGTCGGTAAGTGCAGCAGTTTTGAGAGTCGTATTTTGGACAAAATTTGTCCCCTGGGCGGACAGTTCGTTTAGTGATTTTGCAACCTTAGTGCCTGCAACCAAAGAAAGATCGTGAATTCTACAAATGGGGGGGTTAGTTCGTATCCCCGCTGGCTTTTCTTGACTTGTTGGGCTCGATCTGATGATATTGTCTATATTATTGGGCTAACGTTGCTAAACAAAGTTGTTTCAAAAACAAACATGCATGATTTTGTAAAAGCATAATGTATAATTAAAAAATAATTTTGGGATGAACCGACGACCGTGACATGGCTCCTGCTACAGAATTTTGAGAGTCCACCTCAAAATTCTGCCCTAATTTGATGGGTGAATGTCTCTAATTATTGCTCGTGCGGCGATTGGCTGATCTTGCTTCAGAATTTTGAGGGTCCTCCTCAAAATTTCTGCCCCAGTTGGATGGATGAATGCTTCTGGCTGTTGCTCGTGCGGCGATTGGCTGAACTTGCTTCACCTCAAAATTCTGCCCCGGTTTCCAATTGCGGGAAAAAATTAATTTTTTATTGATTGTGACCGAACCCATATGGCTTCCTACGTATCCCCACTTAAACGGGAATTAGGTCTGGCATAGTTCAATTTACATCACTGAGAAAAGCATAAAGGATTACACGTAATAGCGTTTGACTGTATCTGAATTGATTGGCTTTGGCTAGACTTCTCCGTCCATTTCCGCAAGTATGAGAGCTCCTCCTGTCAACGCTCGATGAACCATATACGGACCTTGCCAGTTGGGAGAGAATTTCCCTTTGGCTTCATCTTGATGTGGAAAGAGTTTCTTCAACACCAGCTTCCCCGATGTGAACTGTCTTGGCTTGACTTTCTTGTTGAAAGCTCTGGTCATTATATTCTGATAAAGTTTCCCGTGGCACAGTGCATTCATCCTTTTTCTGTCTATGAGGGCCAGTTGCTCATAACAACTTTTTACCCACCCTGCATTGTTAAGCTCAGCTTCTTGTATGATTCTTAAAGAAGAAATTTCCACTTCGGCAGGAATAACAGCTTCCGTACCATAGACCAATAAGTAGGGAGTTTCCCCAGTTGATGTGCAGACTGTGGTGCGGTATCCCAGTAAGGCAAATGATAACTTCTCATGCCATTATTTGTTCTTTTCTATCATCTTCCTCAATATCTTCTTGATGTTCTTGTTGGCGGCTTCTACAGCTCCATTCATCTGAGGTCTGTAGGTTGTGTAATTCTTGTGCTTGATTTTGAAAGTCTCGCACATAGACTTCATCAGGTCACTGTTAAGATTTGGAACCGTTGTCGGTGATGATTGACTCCAGAACTCCGAATCGGCAAACAATATGGTCGCGGACAAAGTCTGCCACGACTTTCTTAGTCACTGCTTTGTAGGATGCTGCTTCGACCCATTTAGTGAAGTAATCAATTTCTACCAATATGAACCTGTGTCCGTTGGAGGCGGTAGGCTCGATTGATCCAATAACGTCCATGCCCCAGACGGCGAACGGCCAAGGTAAGCTTGTTTCATTGAGCTCATTTGGAGGTACCTTTATCATGTCTGCATTTATCTGACAGCGGTAGCATTTCTGGATGTACTGGCTGCAGTCTGTTTCCATAGTCATCCAAAAATAACCTGCCCTGAGTATCTTCTTGGCCAAGACAAAACCGTTCATATGTGGGCCGCAGGTCCCAACATGGATCTCTTCAATTAATTTGAAGGCTTCCTTTGCGTCGACACATCTTAATAAAACCAAATCAGGAGTCCTCCTGTATAGGATTCCTCCGCTATGAAAGAAGTTGTTAGACAATATCCGAAGCGTGCGTTTCTAAACGTGATTTGCAAGCTCTGGGTACTCTCCCTTTGATAAATACTCTTTGATATCATGAAACCACGGCTTTTTGTCTGCTTCCTCTTCAACATGGGGACAGTATGCCAGCTGGCTATGGATCTTCACAGGAATAGGGTCAATGAAGTTCTTATATGGATGTTGTATCATAGATGATAACGTCGCCAATGCATCGGTGAACTCGTTCTGAATTCTGGGGACGTGCCGAAATTCTATCTTCGTGAACCTCTTTCTCAACTCCTGCACGTGGTGCATATACGGCAGTATCTTGGAATTCTTGGTAGCCCATTCTCCTTGTACCTGATGTACTAGCAAATCTGAGTCACCAATCACTAACAGCTCCTGGACGTTCATGTCAATGGCCATGTTGAGCCCTAAGATACAGGCTTCATACCCTGCCATATTGTTGGTGCAGGGGAATCTGAGTTTGGCAGATATCGGATAATGCTGACCGGTTTCTGATATTAGGACTGCTCCAATGCCAATTCCCTTGAAGTTAGCTGCTCCATCGAAGAACATTCTCCAACTGTCATAGGATTCTACAATGTCTTCTCCTATAAATGATACCACTTCATCTGGAAAATACATTTTCAGAGGTTCGTATTCTCCATCTACAAGGTTCTCAGCAAGATGGTCTGCCAGTGCTTGTCCCCTGACTGCTTTCTGATTCACATAGATAATATCAAACTCACTCAGCGGGATTTTCCACTTGGCTAGCTTGCCAGTGGGCATGGGCTTCTAAAAGATGTACTTCAATGGATCCATTCTCGATATGAGATACATTGTGTAGGCACAGAAATAATGCCTCAGCTTCTGATCTACCCAAGTCAAAGCACAACAATTGCGTTCCAATAGAGAATATCTGGCCTCGTATGGAGTGAACTTCTTGCTGAGATAATAAATGGCTTTCTCCTTTCTTCCTGTTTCATCGTGCTGCCCCAGAACGCAGCCGAAAGCTCCATCTGACACTGCAAGGTAGAGTAACAGAGGTCTACCTGGCTCAGGCGATACCAAGACTGGTGGTGTTGACAGATATGCCTTGATTTTGTCGAAATCCTTTTGACAATCATCGGTCCACTTTGTTGCGGCATCCTTCTTCAGCATCTTGAAGATCGGNTAATGAACCCGAGCAGCTTTCCAGCAGGAACCCGGAATGCACACTTCGCGGGGTTCAGCTTCAGATTGTATTTCCGCAACCTTTTGAAGAACTTCCTCAAATCTTCTATGTGGTCAGTGGCTTTCCTAGACTTGATAGTAACATTATCCACGTATACCTCGATCTCCTTGTGAATCATGTCGTGGAAAATAGTGGTGATAGCCCTCATGTAGGTGGCCCTTGCATTCTTCAGGCCGAATGGCATCATCTTGTAACAGTACACTCCCCACGGCGTAATAAAAGTTGTTTTCTCAGCGTCTTCCTCGTTCATCCAAATCTGGTGGTAACCAGCAAAACAATCCACGAACGATTGAAGTTCATGCTTTGCACAATTGTCAATCAAGATGTGTATGTTCGGGAGAGGAAAATCATCCTTCGGACTGGCCCGGTTGAGATCCCGGTAGTTGACATAAACTCTGACCTTTCCATCTTTCTTGGGTACTGGCACGATGTTGGCTAACCATGTCGGATATTCAACTACCCTGAGAACCTTGGTGTTGATTTGCTTGGTAACTTCCTCTTTGATTTTTAGACACATATCAGGCTTGAATTTTCTGAGCTTCTGCTTTACCGGCGGGCACATTGGATTGGTTGGTAACTTATGAGCCACAATGGATGTACTTAGACCAGTTATGTCATCGTACGACCATGCAAATATGTCTTTATACTCTTTCAAGAATTGTGTGTATTCCACTTTCTCTTGTCACGACCCAAAATCCTAACTCAGGTCGTGATGGCGCACAACACCGGGGTCAGGCAAGCAGACAGTTTGTTTACTAGTGAAATTTCCTTATTTGATAAAACATCCCCACACTTACCAGATTTTAAGATTAAAACATTTAAGTGGAAGCGGATAAATTAGCCAACTTAAGTAAATGTAGCCACAAGGATCATGAACCAACATATACAGTTCCAAAAATATAAAGTCTACTATATGTGTGTCAGGAACTAGTGTCACAAGTCTACAGGCGAACTAGTAGAATATACAAAAGATGAAATAAACTGTTCTACTGTCTGAAGAAGTAGACAGAAATACACAAAAGATAACTCCATAGTGCTGCTGAGAAACGCCAAGGGAAGCAGCTCACCGTGAAGTCAGATCCAGAATATACTCTCAGGATCAAGCTCCGGTCGGGTAACCAGATGCACCAGCCTCATAACCTGTACAATTAAGTATAGAAGCGTAGCATGCATACATAAACAGATATGTACCCAGTGAGTATCTCGCCTAACCTCGAAAAAGTAGTGACGATAGGTTGACGTGATACCTACTAGGGTCAGACAATATGAAATGAATATAGGCTAATCAGTAATAGCAGTAATGAACAGTAATAAGGAAATGAGCATCAGATAACATTCTCTAGTACCTCACGCCATCCCTTTCCATGGCATACAAGTTGCTTAACCTTTTTTCTTTCATAAAAGCAACAGTTACAATTACAGGGCTTCTCATAAATTACCAAACATATAACAAGCTATGAATGTACGGCTGTTACGATGTGAAAAGTAAATGCGCACTGCCGAGGGTCGAACGGCCGGAACCATAAATGCATCTATCTGCCCCGCTCGCGAATCGAACATGTGACACGGTTAATATAATAGTAAGACTACCACGCTCGCGAATCATTCATGCGACTCGGGTTAATATAACACTAGGACTACCCCGCTCGCAAATCATTCATGCGACTTGGGTTCCCGTATAAATACATGATTAGCAGGAGATTCCAGATAATTTAGCAGGGAACATACTAACAGGGTGAGAATTTAATAATGTCAACTTCAAAGCATAACTTCTTAGGCCTTCACAGGAGAGTTTGAGGATATTAGACTACTTACACCATATGCAAGATCACAGATATAACACGTAAAGCATGCTTGTGAGTCCTAAGCTACCCGACAAGGCATAATAGTAGCTACGCACGGGCTCTCGTCACTTTGTGCATGCATAGCCCCCGCAAATAAGGACAAAAACCATTTATAATCACCTATGGGGACAATTCCCTCTTACAAGGTTAGAAAGGAGACTCACCTTGTGTTGAACCTACTCTCCGGGAAAGAACGCGCCCGAAAACTCCAAACTCATCACCCAAGGACTCGAAACTAGCCAAATGTTATACAAATATATCAATTTATGCTCAAAAGTATGGAATTCTCCAATTTACTTAGTTATTTCACCTTACTTGAAAAATCCTAAAATACACCCCCGAGCCCACATGCTCGGATTCCGAAAATTTTTGAAGGAATAAATTACCCATAGCCTAAGGATCATTAATATATAGTTTTTGTGTGATTCCATGGAAAATTTCTTGGAAATTCTCCCATTCTCCATAAAACCTAGGTTTTTCACTTTAACCCATGATTTTCCACTAATTAGTGTGTTAATCTACATAAAAATTCAAGTATTCAACTTAAATTATAATAGGATCACTTACCTCTTAGTTGCTAGGTGAAATACCTTCTTTGAAAGCTCCCAAAGTCGCCACAAGTGAAGAAAAATAGCTAAAATGGGACTAAGTCCCATTTAAAACAAACACTGCCCAGCTGCCCCTTGTGTGCGATCGCAGCTGGGGTAGTGCAATCGCAGAAGTCAACGGCCAAGACCCCCTGAAAGTCTATTGTGCGATCGCACAAGGGGACTTGCGATCGCGGAGAGTAATTGGGCCAGGCCTATGCGATTGCGGGGGGGAGGGGTGCAAATGCAAAGAACAAACTGAGCCAGGCCACAAATCACCCCTGTGCGAACGCAAACAAGCCCATGCGATCGCACAGGGAATTTTCCCACACCCTACCAACTCCTTCTATGCGATCGCATTAATGCACCTGCAATCGCACTGAAGGAAACCACTCAGTGTAAATCTGGTGTTTTGAATTTAACTCCAAGGGGTCCAAAACTCACCCGAGCCCCTCGGGACCCCGTCCAAAGGCACTGGCAGGTCTGTATTCATGATATGGACTTGCTCAAATTTTCAGAACGTGAAAAACAACAACGAATCTAAGAATTCGACCCCGAAACTAAATTGAATCAAACTTTGAACTTAAAGTTCTAGAATTCGCTTTCAATGCGCCGAACCGACCTATACTACTCGGAATGACACCAAATTTTGCAAGCAAGTCATAAATGACATAACAGAACTATTCCCGGTCTCAGAATTCTGTTCGGACCTCGATAACACAAAAACACGTTCCAACCCATATTTCAAACTTAAGGAAACTCTAATTTTGATATTGGACGCTGAAATGCCCCCGGGTCATCCAAAACCCATTCTGAACATACGCCCAAGTCCGAAATCATCATACAAAGCTACCGGAACCATCGAAACTCGATTCTGAGGTCGTTTACTTAAAATGTTGACCGAAGTCAAACTTTGGCCTTAAAGGCCAACCTTAAGGAACCAAGTATTCCTATACTACTCTAAACGCTTACGAATCCCGAACCACCCGTCCCCGCAAGTCATAAATCATAATAAGCCACTACGGGAAGTCTTATTTAGGGGAATGGGGTCCTGATACGCAAAATGACCGGTCGGGTCGTTACATTCCCCACCTCTTAAACAAATGTTTGTCCTCGAACAGGTCTAGAATCATACCTGAAGTGATGAATAAATGTGGATATTTGCTCCGCATGTCCTCCTCGGACTCCCAGGTCGCCTCCTCGACTGATTGGGACCTCCACTGGACCTTTACGGCAGAAACTCTCTTGGATCTTAACTGGAGATCCTGCCTGTCAATAATAGCAACTGGATCCTCCTCGTAGCCCAACTTCTCATTCAACTGAATAGTGCTGAAATCAACCACGTGAGAGAAGTCGGCATGGTACCTCCGGAGCATGGATACATGAAACACCGGATGAACTCTTGATAAAATGGGAGGTAAAGCAAGCTCATAAGCAACCCTTCCAACTCGACTCAATACTTCGAAAGGACCTATAAACCTCGGTCTCATCTTGCCCTTCTTCCCGAACCTCATAATACCCTTCATCGGCGAGACTTCCAACAGAACCATATCTCCCTCTATAAATGACACATCACGCACCTTTTGATCTGCGTAACTCTTCTGTCTGGACTGTGCTATGCGGAGCCTCTTCTGAATCAACTTCACTTTCTCCAAAGCATCTCTCACCAGGTCGATGCCATATAACTTAGCCTCACAAGGCTCAAACCACCCGATAGGAGAACGACATTGCCAACCATACAAAGCCTCAATTGGAGCCATCTCGATGCTGGACTGATAACTGTTATTATAAGCGAACTCGGCCAAAGTCAAGAACTGGTCCCACTGACCCCCAAAGTCAATCACACATGCCCTGAGCATGTCCTCTAATATCTAAACTGTTCGCTCCGACTGACCATCAGTCTGAGGGTGAAATGTTGTGCTGAGATCTATCTGGGTGCCCATCTCACTATGCAATGCTCTCCAGAAATGAGAGGTGAACTGAGGACCTCGATCTAATATAATGGACACCGGCTCACCGTGCAACCGGACTATCTCCCGAATGTAGATCTGGGCCAACCTCTCAGAAGTATAAGTAGTAGCCACTAGAATGAAATGCGCCGATTTGGTCAATCTATCCACAATGACCCAAACCGCATCAACCTTCCTCAAAGTCCGAGGCAACCCAACCACGAAGTCCATAGTGATGCGCTCCCACTTCCGCTCAGGAATGGGCATCTGCTGAAGTAGGCCTACTGGCCTCTGGTGCTCATACTTAACCTGGTGGTAGTTAAGACACCTAGTTACATACTCCACAATGTCCCTCTTCATCCGCCTCCACCAGTAATGCTGCTTCAAATCACGATACATCTTCGTAGCACCAGGATGAACAGAATACCGAGAACTGTGTGCCTCCTCTAGAATCCTCTCCCTCAAGCCATCAACATTAGGAACACATAAACGGCCCTGAAGTCTCAGAACACCATCCTCGCCAATAGTAACCACCTTGGCACCACCCTGTACCATTGTCTCCCGAAGCTCTGCCAAGCACGGATCATCAAATTGTCGTGCCTTAATTTCACCCAATAACGAAGACTGAGCAACCACATGTGCTGGAACTCGACGAGGCTCTGAAAGGTCTAATCTCACCAGGCGATTAGCCAAGGACTGAATGTCCAAGGCTAGAGATCTCTCCTCTGCTGCAATATAAGCCAATCTACCCATACTCTCCGCCTTCCTGCTCAAAGCATCTGCTACCACATTCGCCTTGCCCGGATGATAAAGAATGGTGATGTCATAATCCTTCAGCAACGCAAGCCACCTGCGCTGCCTAAAATTAAGATCCCTCTGTTTGAACAAGTGATGTAAGCTACGGTTGTCTGTATAAACCTCACAGGACACTCTATACAAGTAGTGCCTCCAAATCTTAAGAGCATGAACAATCACCGCCAACTCCAAATCGTGCACAGGGTAATTCTTCTCATGAACCTTCAGCTGGCACGAAGCATAAGCAATAACCCTCCCTTCCTGCATCAACACACACCCAATCCAACGCGTGAAGCGTCGCAATATACTATGTACATCCCAAAATCGGAAGGCAATACCAGAACTAATGTTGAGGTCAATGCTGTCTTGAGCTTCTGAAAACTCACCTCACACTCGTCGGACCATCGAAACGGGGCATTCTTCTGAGTCAATCTAGTCAATGGAGCCACAATAGAAGAGAACCCCTCCACAAAACGGCGGTAATAGCTTGCTAGGCCCAAAAAGCTCCTGATCTCGGTAGCTGAAGTAGGATGCGGCCAACTCTGAACTGCCTCAATCTTTTGAGGATCAACCTTGATATCCTCTCCGGATATTACGTGACCCAAGAATGCCACGGAATCCAACCAGAACTCACACTTGGAGAACTTAGCATATAGCTTCTGTTCTCGCAAAGTCTAGAGCACAACTCTCAAGTGTTGCTCGTGCTCCTTCAGGCTACGTGAGTAAATCAAAATGTCATCAATGAAGACAATGACAAAGGAATCAATATACGGCCCGAATACCCTGTTCATCAAGTCCATAAATGATGTTGGGGAATTAGTCAAGCCAAAGGACATCACTAGGAACTCATAATGGCCATATCTCGTACGAAAAGTAGTCTTTGGAACATCTGAGGCCCGAATCTTCAACTGATGATATCCCGATCGCAAATTAGAAAACACTCGAGCACCCTGCAACTAGTCAAACAAATCATCGATGCGCGGCAAAGGATACTTGTTCTTAATGGTGACCTTGTTCAACTGGCGGTAATCAATACACATCTGCATTGACCCATCCTTCTTCTTCACGAATAGAACTGGAGCACCCCACGGCGATACACTCGGTCTGATGAACCCCTTAGCTAACAACTCCTCAAGCTGCTCCTTCAACTTCTTCAACTCCTTCGGAGCCATACGGTACGGAGGAATAGATATAGGTTGGGTGCCTAGAGCTAAATCAATGCAGAAATCAATATCATGATCTGGAGGCATGCCTGGAAGGTCTGGCGGAAATACATCAACAAACTCTCGAACCATTGGCACTGAATCAATCGTCGGAGACTCGGGCCGCACATAAGCAAGATAGGCTAGACAACCCTTCTCGACCATATGTCGAGCCTTCAGGAATGAAACAACCCAGCTGGCTGCACTAACTGAGGAACCTCTCCACTCCAACCTAGGCGACTCGGGCATGGCTAAAGTAACTGTCTTGGCATGGCAATCTAGCACGGCATGATAAGGAGATAGCCAATCCATGCCTATAATAACCTTAAAATCAACCATGTCGAACAACAAAAGGTCCGCTCTGGTCTCGAACCCACAGAAGGTGATCACACAAGACTGATAGATCCGGTCTACCACCACAGAATCGCCCACAGGAGTGGACACATATATAGGAGAATCCAAGGACTCACGAGGAACATCCAGGAAATGAGCAAATAAGGCTGAAACATAGGAATAGGTGGATCCAGGATCAAATAACACTGATGCCTCTCTACCACATACTGAAATAATACATGTGATCATGGTATTTGAGGCCACTACATCTGATCAGGCCTCCCCCTAATTGGCCTCCACCTCTAGGACAACCCCTGATGACATGTCCTCTACCTCTAGGTGGCTTGACTGCTGGTGCTGGACTCATAGGCTGATAACCCTGTTGCACTGCCTTACCCCGAAACCTGGGACAAGTCCTCCTGAAATGGCTATAATCCCCGCACTCATAACATCTCCCCGGAGGCATGGCCTGCTGCCCTGAAGAAAAACCCTGAATAACTGGGGGACGATGAGAACCCTCTGGCATAGAACTGAAGTAAGGTCTCACTGAAGCACCACGAGGAGGTGGTGGGGGGAGCTGAATATAGGGGCCTGCTGGGCTGACCCCTACCAAACTGACCTCTGCCCCTAGCTGGGGTACCTCTGAAATCCCCGAAATATCTGGCTCTCTTGTCCTGCGGTGCCTGCTCCCTGATCCTCGACTGGTAACCCTCTATCCTACGAGCAATCTCCACTACCAGCTGATAAGGAGTCCCCATCTCCACCTCTCGGGCCATGTTTGCCCTAATGCCTGGATGCAACCCGGCTACAAATCTCCGCACTCTCTCAGCATCGGTATGTAGTATCATGAGTGCATTGCGAGATAACTCTGAAAATCTAGCCTCATAATTTGTCACTGACATCTGTCCCTGCTCCAGCTGCTCAAACTGATACCGCAGCTCTTCCCTCTCAGAGGATGGGATATATCTGTCTAGAAACATCTGAGTGAACAGCTCCCAATTGATAGGAGGAGAATCTGCTGGCCTGCTGAGAATATAGGACTGCCACCATCTGCGAGCTCTACCCTCTAACTGGAAGGTAGTGAAGTCAACTCCATGGGACTCCAGTATCCTCATGTTATGTAGTATGTCCCTGCACCTATCAATGAAATCCTAGGCATCCTCGCCCTTCTTACCTCCGAAGATAGGAGGGTGCAATCGGGTCCATCTATCCAGTAACTTCTGCGGATCGCCATCTGCAGCTGGTTTGAGCTCAGGTGCTGCTGCTACAGGCTGGGGCCCACCCACGGGCAGTGTACCCAAAGTCTGATAAATTGCTGCTGCATGGCCTGCGGCCTGGGCAGTAGGGATATGAACTCCCCCTCCTACCTGAGATGTGGCAGGATCCGCTGGAAATAAACCAGTCTGCGTCATAGTGTCCATAAATCTCATCATACGGCCCATGACCTCCTGGAAGCCTGGCGTCGTCATAAAGTCCACTGGGACAGGATCTCTTGGGGGACCTCGCCCTGCTCTTCTGTGATAGGATCCTCTGTCGGATCTGCTGGGTTTGCTACTGGAATAGCTCTGGGATGCCCTCGTCCCCTACCTCGGGTCGGTGCCCTCCCCCGGCCTCTACCACGACCTCGGGCGGCGGGGGTAGCGGCATCTCCCCGGTCTGAAATGTCATATGTACGCATCCTCACCATCTGTGAGAAAATATAAGAATGAGATTTAGTAAGCCATCAACTGCACGATAGAACATGAATAAAGAGAGGTTTCCTAACACCCTATAGCCGCTCGAAGATAAATACAGACGTCTCTGTATCGATCCGCGAGACTCTATTAGGTTTGCCTGTGACTTGTGAGACCTATGTGAACCTAGAGCTCTGATACCATGTTGTCACGACCCAAAATCCTAACTCAGGTCGTGATGGCGCCGAACACCGGGGTCAGGCAAGCAGACAGTTTGTTTACTAGTGAAATTTTCTTTATTTGATAAAACATCCCCAGACTTACCAAATTTTAAGCTTAAAATGTTTAAGTGGAAGCGGATAAATTAGCCAACTTAAGTAAATGTAGCCACAAGGATCATGAACCAACATATACAGTTCCAAAAATATAAAGTCTACTATGTGTGTGCCAGGAACTAGTGTCACAAGTCTACAGGCGAACTAGTAGAATATACAAAAGATGAAATAAATTGTTCTAATGTCTGAAGAAGTAGACAGAAATACACAAAAGATAACTCCATAGTGCTGCTGAGAATCGCCAAGGGAAGCAGCTCACCGTGAATTCAGGTCCAGAATATACTCTCAGGATCAAGCTTCGGTCGGGTAACCAGATGCACCAGCCTCAGAAGCGTAGCATTAGTACATAAACAGATGTGTACCCAGTGAGTATCCCGCCTAACCTCGAAGAAGTAGTGACGAGAGGTCGGCGTGATACCTACTAGGGTCAGACAATATGAAATGAATATAGGCTAATCAGTAATAGCAGTAATGAACAGTAATAAGGAAATGAGCATCAGATAACATTCTCTAGTACCCTCACGCCATCCCTTTCCATGGCATACAAGCTGCTTAACCTTCTTTCTTTCATAAAAGCAACAGTTACAATTATAGGGCTTCTCATAAATTACCAAACATATAATAGGCTATGAACGTACGGCTGTTACAGCGTGAAAAGTAAATGTGCACTGCTGAGGGTCGAACGGCCCGAACCATAGATGCATCTATTTGCCCCTCTCGCGAATCGAACATGTGGCACAGTTAATATAATACTAAGACTACCCCGCTCGCGAATGATTCATGCGACTCGGGTTAATATAATACTAGGACTACCCCGCTCGTGAATCATTCATGCGACTCGGGTTCCCGTATAAATACATGATTATCAGGAGATTCCAAATAATTTAGCAGAGAATATACTAACAGAGTGAGAATTTAATAATGTCAACTTCAAAGCATAACTTCTTAGGCCTTCACATGAGAGATTCAAGGATATTAGAATACATAGACCATATGCAAGATCATAGATATAACACGTAAAGCATGTTTGTGAGTCCAATACTACCCGACAAGGCATAATAGTAGCTACGCACGGGCTCTCGTCACTTCGTGCGTGCGTATCCCCCAAAAATAAGGACAAACAACCATTTATAATCACCTATGGGGACAATTCCCTCTTACAAGGTTAGAAAGGAGACTCACCTTGTGTCGAACCTACTCTCCGGGTCAAGAACGCGCCCGAAAATTCCAAACTCGTCACCCAAGGACTCTAAACTAGCCAAATGTTATACAAATATATCAATTTATGCTCAAAAGTATGGAATTCTCCTATTTACTTAGTTATTTCACCTTACTTGAATATGTAGTTTTTGTTTGATTCCATGGCAAATTTCTTGGAAATTCTCCCATTTTCCAGAAAACCTAGGTTTTTCACTCTAACCCATGATTTCCCACTAATTAGTGTGTTAATCTACATAAAAATTCAAGTATTCAACTTAAACTATAATAGGAATCACTTACTTCGCAGTTTCTAGGTGAAATCTCTTCTTTGAAAGCTCCCAAAGTTGCCACAAGTGAAGAAAAATGGCTAAAATGGGACTAAGTCTCGTTTAAAACAAACACTGCCAAGCTGCCCCTTGTGTGCGATCGCAGCTGGGCCAGTGCAATCGCAGAATTCAACGGCCAGGACCCCCCTGAAAGTCTATTGTGCGATCGCACAAGGGGACTTGCGATCACGGAGAGTAATTGGGCCAGGCCTGTGCGATTGCGGGGGAGGGGGTACGAACGCAGAGAACAAACTGATCCAGGCCACAAATCACCCCTGTGCGAATGCAGACAAGCCCATGTGATAGCACAAGGCATTTTCCCACACCCTGCCAACTCCTTCTGTGCGATCAGATTAATGCACCTGCGATCGCACTGAAGGAAACCAGTCAGTGAAAATATGGTGTTTTGAATTTAACTCCGAGGGGTTCGAAACTTACCCGAGCCCCTCGGGACCCCATCCAAAGGCACTAGCACGTCTGTATTCATGATATGGACTCGCTCGAATTTTTGGAACGTGAAAAACAACAACGAAAATAAGAATTCGACCCCAAAACCAAATTGAATCAAACTTTGAACTTAAAGTTCTAGAATTCGCTTTCAACGCGCCGAACCGACCTATACTACTCGGAATGACATCAAATTTTGCAAGTAAGTCATAAATGACATAACGGAACTATTCTCGATCTCAGAATTCCGTTCGGACCTTGATAACACAATAACACGTTCCAACCAAAATTTCAAACTTAAGAAAACTCTAATTTCGATATTGGGCGCCGAAGTGCCCCCGGGTCATCCAAAACCCATTCCGAACATATGCACAAGTCCAAAATCATCATACGAAGCTACCGAGACCGTCGAAACTCGATTATGAGATCGTTTACTCAAAATGTTGACCGAAGTCAAACTTTGGCCTTAAAGGCCAACCTTAAGGAACCAATTGTTCCTATACCACTCTAAACGCTTCCGAATCCCGAACCACCCGTCCCCGCAAGTCATAAATCATAATAAGCCGCTATAGGAAGTCTCATTTAGGGGAACAGGGTCCTGATATGCAAAAAAAGTGGTCGAGTCGTTACAGCTCTGATGGCGATAGATGAATGTTGATGTGAGTTTCTTTGATAGTTTTTGAATCTCCCAAGTTGACTATCTCGGTTTCCCGCAGATTGGACTTAGGTCTATTTTCAAAATCCTCAACTTCTCTTATAATTTCATCGGGTATAATATCTTCTTCTTCTGAATCATTGTCCTTTTGTTGCGTTGTCTCATTGCATGTCACAGTCAATGGTTCATCAAGATAGGAAATTGTAATGTTGTAAGATAAAATAATGAGAGAAAATGATAATAAATGAATACAGATTAGTTGAAACGTAAAAGTGATTTTCGAATGTTTTGAAACATTAGAGATTTTATTGGAAACTGCAAAAAATGGAAAAGCGGAAAAGGAAACCATTAGCAAAATGAAATAAACAATGCTTGTTCAGCCTTGCTACCCCGGGACTCGTCGGGCCCTGGATCTTGTGTGATATGATGATGATGATGCTAGAATGCACGAACCAACCTTTGGGGAGGGGAATAATCAAAAGAAAGAAACAAAAACAAAAGGTAGCCAAGTCAATGACGATCATAAGAAAATATTGCAGTATTTAAACACATAGTGCAGGAATATAAAAGCGTGTCCTAATTTGGGAGCCTCATTGTGCCTGAGGTAGGCCTAGCGACAAGTTTGGAGAACTTAGATGCCAAAATGCCTCATTTCACTAATGTAGAAATAGACGAATCCAAAAAGATACTAAAATAGTAAGTAGTAAATAAAGTCACTAATGGCCATTGGCGTTATTACATTGATAAAAATGAAAAAAAGGAAATCCTATCCTACTTGGTCCCAGAAGGACCTTCCCCAGATTCGGCATCCTTGATCCCATCGAACAGGTTCCCTAGCTCACGCAGTCCTAGCAGTAGGTATTTCTTGATGTGTTTCTTACACTGGAGGAAAGGTCTTCCCACCAGTTCAGGAGCTTTGGATGGATATTGCTGACCATGCCGAATCTAGGGACTTCGTGCTTCATATTCTGCAAGACAAACATAGTTAGGCCCTTACCCCCACCAGACTCGACTATTTATACACTTATGATTAGCATACAAGCATTTATTTCTCCAAATAAATGCACAGAACGTGATTGTGTCCGTTGGATTATGAAAAACCCGGTTGACTTTTGGATAAGGTTGTCTTAAAGGGCTATTGTGCGGACGACACATTACTAGGTTTGACCATGATGCATGTACAATATAACAGAGTAAAGTTTTTATGGGGTCTTAGACTGGTACCCTTGAGCGAACAACTCAAGGGGAAAAGGCATGGAACCATCGACTGCACCGCTGATCGACTAGTTTTACCGCAAATAAGCCTTTCCGAATTTAGGGGTGATATAAAATGGAAGAGAGCAACCACTCATCAAGCGTTGCTATAGGATTTGTTTTGTCATGAGTGGAGTATGATGTTGATCATGATTATGCAATAAATAAGCAGTAAAGGCATGTAGACATGTATTTGCACGTTGTGAAAGTAATAAATACAGCAGTTATAATTTAAAAAATGATTACAAGAAAGAAACAAGAAAACATGTCAGTTTTTCCTAGTGAGGAAAATTAAATACTTGAAGGAAATAAACAATTAATTGCACATAAGGGGAATGGGAAGAGGTATAAATTCACAAGGTAGTTTGAAATGGTAAAAGCCTAAAATCCCCAGCAGAGTCACCATGTTGTCGTGCCCCATTTTTCCTCGCGAAAATCGGGTTTATGACATTCAGTTGAGACAACTCGTTACTTTTGGGAAAGGGGTTTGTGTTTTTTAGAGTCTCCACCTAACGATTTTTAAAGGTGCGTTAGGACACCAAAGGGGTTCATTTACAACTAAGTTGTTAACCAGAGATAGGGTAAGGGCTTGAAATTATCCTAAGGGGAAGGTGTTAGGCACCCATCAGGATCCACAAATGTGGTTCCCGGCCAAACTGCTTTTGTGAATTTGTACGGCTTAGCAAACAAACAAATAAAGGCTCAAATAAGAGGGGATTTAGTCTAAGTACACATAGGTTTAGAAACAGTTAAAGTTAAAGCTATATTTTGAAAAGAATTACGATCTAAGCATGTTTATGGGAATAAAGGGGTTCCTAGGTTTGTTTATAATATGGATCACATCAATGCAATACCTAGTATGACACTCCTCGAATAAGGGATAAACGTGGTATTAGTGCACCGGTCATCATATCCATATTCTACCTGTTCCCACCTCGTTAAGGTAATTAAAGCGCGTGTTGGTCACGAACTCTATTGCATGTTGTTACATGTCCCTTCCTATTAGTCCCGGAGGAAATTAGGAGTCCTATCCTAAAGGGAGGTGTTGGGAAGACCCTCAGGTTTTAAAGGTAAAAATTCTAGGGCGACAGATAACAAAACAGGTAGGACTGCACATAAGGGAAGAACATGGAAAGCAATTAAGGGGCTCAAGTATACCTCCACATATATTGCACATACACAACATGCCTCATACACAAATTTGGGTTCAGTTTCAGTTCCTAAGCATGATAGCTAAATGACAATAGCAGGATCAGATTTTTCATAACTCAGAGAGGGAGTCCTAGTCAGGCTTGCCTACTGATTTTAGCATGCTGGTAGCTAAACATGATCACAAAGACATATCTAGTTTTATTCCTTGTAACTTATTTCCTAAGGCTTGACAAGGTGTAAAATAACATGCAGCAGTTGTACAGCTTTGTTAAAAGGGTTTCAGATTACCAATCCTAATAGCATGTGATTCTAAGTGTTTACCAAAGACCGATTTCCAGCTTATTAGAACAGGGACTGTTTTAGACATGCATATTTAAACTNTATTATTCTATGAGTTAATTTTTATCATATGATAGTTGTGTTCTAAATCTTGAAGTCAAGCAAGTTGTGGAACAAAAGTCGGCAAAGGTCTTCACAAGTTACACTCATAATGTGCTTAATATTAGGTCAAATGTAACTGAGATTTTATCCCAATATACTTGGAATTATTGGATGATCAAACAAACAAATTAAGATCTATGAGTCTAGTTTCTAATGCATTAAACTGTTCATCGATACGACGTAGGAGTAGAGAGATATTTGCAGTTTCGCGAGACTGCGAAGACATCATAAGTGACAAGTAGGTGGATCACTAGAGCTTTTTGAGCAATACATTTCATGTTCTATATGAGCTATTATTGGGAAATATACTATACCAAATTGAAGGTTTTTTAATTTAGTTTTTAACGCTCTTAGCCGTTCGTTCATACGACATCAGGATAAAAAGATATAAGCGTCGGAAGATGGACCAATCCTAGGGTGCCAAGCTAGCACCTCTTTGACTTTTCCAAACTTGATATATATAAACCTTAGGTAGGTTTCTCTTCATTATTCAGCATAAAACGACCAGAGTACACCCATAAACATAACCTAAAGCTATCTTCTACGGTTTCAAAGAAGATTATCATTCCGGGCAAGAAATCGAGAAGCAATAACATCAAAATGATCCCTACGACGTAAGTGTCATTATACCGCCTCTCCTTTTTCTTTGTAGTTAGAGTTTTGGAAGGTACTTCATAGTTAAGAAACGTCTAATATCTGTATTTAAGTGTTTAAATATCAAGGAAGGTTGATAAATATGTTTCCTAATAGTTAGAACTCACGGGACGGTGATCGGAAGCCGTGAGTTCGAGTTATTTGACTTGTAGCGGACTGTTTTGTGTTGTTGTTGGGCTGCGTGTTTACTACTGTTTTGTGGATTTTTGGAGGAGGAATAGTGTGCATAAACACCATATAGATGTAGGGTTGTGATGTGGTCGTTCTTTGTCACATTTCCGGCTCGTTTGACATGACTACGGTGGTCGTCTTATGTATGAAGTGATTAGGTTGTGTGGGGACTGTTTTGAGAGGCTCAATATGATTATTATTGATGTTGTTTGGGATGTTTGGTGATTTATTTGAATTGTGTTAAGTCATATAAATAGGGGAGGTGATGTCCGTTTCATCATAAAATAGGTTGTGGTCAATACATAATAGTTATGACGCTTAAACGATAACGATAGTGTCGTTTCTCTTATTGTAGATTAAGGAGTTGTGAAATTTTCGTAGCTTGAGGTTGGGGAAGTATATACAAGATTTGTGAGGCTATCCCTTTCCTTCTTTTGCATGACTCCTATTGTACATAATGCAATGAACGAGCTTCCAAAGATACTCTACTCTTAGAAGCTAGCAGTACTTAAATTGTTTCCCTTCTTATGGAACAATTGATGTTACGGTTGCTTCTCTTATTCTTATTTTATCAATGTTGTTAGTACTTCCTGATTCTTATAAGATTCTCGATGAAGAGTTAGCCCTAATAATGTGTACGAAGAATATTGACCTTATGTCACTCCGAAATGTTCAGAACATGATTCCAATGAATCCCTACATGCATTATATATATGTATCTATTTTACTCTACCGAGCCGCACTGTAATCGGCCGGGTATGGCACCTATTGTGCAACCAATGATCAGTTGGGTTTACCGAGTCCTCTTTGAGGTCGGGTATGATATGATGATGATGATGATGATGCCCACAGAGGCGGATGTATACGATGATGATGATGCCCACAGAGGGGGATGTTTTTAAAAGATTATGTATATATATGTATCATGCATTTCATGTTACTGTCTCTTAGAAGCACTCAGATGCTACAGGTTGTATCTCCTACATCTCTCTTTACATTACTGTTCTTATTTATGTGTTCCTGCCTTACGTACTCAGTACTTTATTTGTACTGACATCCTTTTATTTGTGGACGCTGCATGTCGTGCTGCAGGTCCTGATAGACAGGTAGAAAAAGCTCCCCCACCACAATAGGCTTTCCAACTCAGCGGTTATAGGCGAGATCCCTTCTCCGGACTTGGCGTTGTCTTGGTATGCATTTTTGTTATAGGTATTATGGGTATGTTGGGGCCATGTTCCAGCTATGTTGCATTACTTATGCTCCTTTAGAGGCTCATAGACATGTGTCGACTCATGTATAGTTTGGTATGCCTTGTTGGCTATTTTTTGTTGTATAGTATTTCATGGCAGCGTTGTAGCCTGTACCTTTTATGTAGTTTCTTAGAAATCTTGTCATCCCATGTGATGTATGTTCATGATCCATATATACTATTTATATTGATCTCGTTATCCCTTAAAGATAATAAGAAGGTTAGATAAAATGTACGTTGGTGCTCGGCAAGTATGGCTCGGGTGCTAGTCATGATCCTCCAGTTTGGGTCGTGACAAACTTGGTATCAAAGCAGGTATGTCCTAGGGGTTGTCTATGAGCCGTGTCTAGTAGAGTCTTGTTTATAGGTGTGTGGTGCACCACACTTATAAGCAAGAGGCTACAGGGCATTTAGGACTGTTACTCTTTCTTCTTACTCTAGATCGTGTGGTAGAGCTCAATCGTAAGAACTCAATTTCCTCAATTCTATCTTATTTATAATACGACGATGCATACATCTAGAAAGATGGATGGTAAGAGATTGCAATGTGGCTGTGGAAGAGTTGAGTCAGAGGAACTCAATTTTGCATCATGCTTATGATGAGTATTTGTGAGGTCTTCACCAGATCATGTGTGTACTAAGATGTGTTAGTTTCTTAATAAGGAGCTCTAAGGAAAGAATATCTATCTACCCATATGGTAAAAAGAAATAAGAGAATCAGAAGGTAGATACGAGTTTTAGCAAGTAAAATAAGCAAGATAAAGAATGGTACGAGGTACCTAGTTAATAAAGATTATCAGTATTTATAATTCTTGCAGAGAAATATAAGCATTTTTAGTTAGTTTCAACGGTAACAGAGATATCTAAAATTGTCCATACCAATCTCAATTATGCCCTATGGGAGCTAACTGGAATAATTTAAGAGAAGGATAGAATATCAGGATCCAGCTGGAATTAGAATAACCAAAAATTGTGGATAGATTGTTATCATTATTTAACATTTTTAAAGGGTAGTGCAGAACATGGTAATAGTTCTCATTTGGAGATAGCCATATGGTCACTCTAGAATAGAACAGTCAGATATGAATACTAGAATATTAAGAAATTTCAAAGATAGGCACTAGGATCCTAGAAGGGATAAATATTTGCCTTAGTATGACTTCAGCCACTAGTAAAAAAAAATAAGAAGAAGAAGAATGTTAGGCGTCTCGAAGAGCCAGTGATATGAAGCAGGGGGAGCTAAATGTGAAAGAACATCATGTTGAAGTCTTTATAATAGGGCGATAGCTAGAGATATTAGCATAAGAATGAGAAGAGAGTAAATGAAACATTATGAGTAAGAGGTGATAAATGAGTGATAGTGGTAAATCAGAATATGGTATAATGATAAAGTCTATAGTCAAGTGAAGGAAAAAAAATGAGAGGAGACAGGCCTTGAGACAATACAAAAGTGTAAGCCATAAAGCCATACCCTCATTTCGAGAAATGAGTTGGTGACTCAAACGTGATTACCATAAGGAAAAGTTAGACCCCCAAGTAATAGAAATTAGTACGGGATAGTAAACAAGAAAAAAAATCGAACATGAATTAGGGATCAAAGGAATTGGTAATAGTCGACATCGTTTCAAAGATAGTGTTTCGACAATAATAGAATGAACAATAGAAGAATAACCTTTAAAGGTCATTCACGAAGACGCTTTCCTAAAGCAAGCACTATGAGCAAAGTTAAGCTTAAGGAACTAAATGTGCCAGTTATACCATGTGTCACCCTTGTGTGTACGAAATTCAATTATACCTGGTGTAGAAGTGTTACCTCAAGGCGAGTAATGTCTGTGAAGATGTAGAAAAAAAATGCCAAAGATAAAGAGGTAAATATCGAATGGTAAAGGAAGAATGTGGTAAAAAGGTGAAAGGAATAAGATTTCATTTATTCATATCCTTCAGATATAATATAACTCCAGAACATTATGCAAGCATGATGTTGGGGAGAATCAATAAGGGCTTCACACTCGATGATATTGATATATAAGTGGGAATGAAAACTTGATACATAAGGATCCCGTATAAGAGGTAAGTTAAGACAAAGGAAATAACCCAGGAGGCGTTACATAAAATAAAGATATGAGAGTGGACCAATGGGTAGTCAGTAATTGATTCAGGAAGAGCCTAGTTATGGATAGATAGGAGGATATAGGAAAATTAGTAGATCATTCAAGATAAACATAGTGAAACCCAGCATAGGAAATTCAGTCTCTTAGATACAAAATCGTAATCCTCGAGAAATATTCAGACAGGAGTTGGGGTAGTATAAGGTACAATATAAGTGTTACGGAAATAAAAGAGAGTACCACAATGGAGACAACTGAAATTTCAATTCAGAAGAAACCCTACAAGCACAAGGGCATGGAGGTAAGTAACTAAGGATAATAATAGGCGAGAAAGAACATCAGAAATACCGTGGGATATACAATGTAATAAGGTCTCAACTCTATAAGAGTTAGAAGTTCTTCCCTAATTACTACAACGAAAGACTAGCTGAGGAAATAAGAAAGCAGGCTTCAACATAAGCACAGTGACCTAAAGTAGAAATGGTCTTGTAATAGCAGTCTCACTATAATGTTGTATGCACTCCATAAGAAAGTGGAACCTATCGTAGCTAATGAAAGGAAGAAGAAAAAAAAATCAATCAAAAGTTGATAATTGAGATCATATGAGTTACAGGGAACTCCCGTATTCATGGGCACTAAGATAGGCCAAGTATCCATGCAGCAAGTGGCAGAACGACCAGGAAAAGTAATTGTTTACATTTAAAGACAACTGAGAAGGCGTGAAAGGAAATCTATGGTGCTAACATGATGAAAGGAAGGTTATGAGTAGTATAAGTAGATGTGTGTAGGTCGCAAGCTAAAGTATGGTAGAGCAACAAGGTTTTAGCTAGGCAGGAGTACGAATAAGAAAAGGTGTGTGAGAAGGTGACGAGAATAGGTAATTCCTCGGGATTAAACCCATCACAACAAGAGAGCTGATGGTTTCCATAAAGTTATAAAAAGCTCAGTATATCATGAGTGAACTCAAAGGAGTTTAAAACTAGGAGCATTTAGAAGAGATAGAATTCTACCATGCTAGTAAAGTAAGGGTGTAATTGTGATAAATGATAAGAGGATGACGTTTAGACCTTTGATTGAGTAATGATTTAGAGAACAAGTATTTCATGAACTGCACGTGATTAGAATACCCCCATAAGATGAATCACATTGGGATGCTATGAAATACAGTTATTGCATTATAGTATCGTCCCTAAGTGGATCAGGAAAATCACTTCAGATGTTCCCCGATGAGACGTGAGCCCTAGTGACGATATATTACATAAGAGATTTTAAATTATCAGTGGTAGATTATAGATCAATATGAAGGTGAATCAACAATGAATGGATGAAAGTTACAAAGTATGAGATGAGATTATGCTGTCATTATTAAGATGGACGGTAATAAGGAATCATTAAATGGCTTAGATTTATACATATAGCATAAGTGGTGAGAGGAAAACCTGGAGTTGGGTGGAAAGTCTCCATAATAATAAACCGAAGTAAGAGTTATGGTATAGTATGACCTACCTAGTAGTGGTAAGGCCATAAGCATAGATAACTGAGGCTATGAAACAAGACATAGCAATAGTCGTAAGTTCAACAAAATACCAAACAAAGAACTTTAGTACACCTATAGATGCCCAGAGGGACAGCTTGTCATAGTACAATATATCTTCACCAAGTGAATCATAAAGATAGGTTAAAAGCTAACAAGAAATAAAAAAGGAAATAAGAGTCGCATTGGCGCACATTCAAGGTTAGAATTGTCTAGGCTGCATGAAAGAAGGTAGAAATAGTTACGACATTGAAAGGAGTTCAACCACAAGTCGTGGTGTGAGAAAGAGGCCTAAAGGGGGGAATGTTCTAGCCTTTGGATTTATTCACCGAACAACTCCCTAGTTGGACAAGACGATATTAACTTATTCGTAAGAGTTATTGCTTAAGATATGGAAAAGTGCATTAGTCAACATTCGAGGACGAATGTTCCAAAGGGGGGAATGATGTTACACCCCATGTTTTCGTACGTGAGAGTACATCATAAGTCAATTGATGTACGCTCAGAAATAAGTTTATATTTTATGGAATATAAAGTAAGTTAATCATGTTACATTGGAGTTTACAAATATTTAATATCATGAATAACGAGTAGCAAGAGGGTTGGAAAGCTTAGAAGCTAAACCAATTGAAGAAAATAAGTTTCGTCGAAAGTCGACGAGTTTGAAATGTTATAACATGTACTTTAGGGTGAGACTATGGTTCATTACATGATAATGAGGTTATTCTATGAGTTAATTTTCATTGTATGATAGTTGTGTTCTACATCTTGCAGTCAAGCAAGTTGTGGAACAAAAGTCAGCAAAGGTCTTCACAAGTTACACTCATTATGTGCTTAACACTAGGTCAAATGTAACTGAGATTTTATCCCAATATACTTGGAATTATTGGATTATATACCAACCAAATTTAATATCTATGAGTCTAGTTTCCAATTCATTAAACCGTTCATCGATACGACCTAGGAGTAGAGAGATATTTGCAGTTTCACGAGACTGCGCAGACATCATAAGTGACAAGTAGGTGGATCACTAGAGCTTTTTGAGAAATACATTTCATGTGCTATATGAGGTCTTATTGGGACATATAATATACCAAATTGAAGTGCTTGGAATTTATTTTCCAACGCTCTTAACCGTTTTTTCATACGACATCAGGATAAAAAGATATAAGTGTCGGAAGATGGACCAATCCTAGGGTGCCAAGCTAGCACCTCTTTGACTTTTCCAAACTTGATATATATAAACCTTAGATTGGATTTCTCTTCATTATTCAGCATAAAACGACCATATAACACCCATAAACATAATTTCAAGCTATCTTCTAGGGTTTCAAAGAAGATTATCATTTCGGGCAAGAATTCGAGAAGCAATAACATCAAAACGATCCCTACGACGTAAGTGTCATTATACCGCCTCTCCTTTTTCTTTGTAGTTAGAGTTTTGGAAGGTACTTCATAGTTAAGAAATGTATAATATCTGTATTTAAGTGTTTAAATATCAAGGAAGGTTGATAAATATGTTTCCTAATAGTTAGAACTCACGGGACGGCGATCGGAAGCCGTGAGTTCGAGTTATTTGACTTGTAGCCGACTGTTTTGTGTTGTTGTTGGGCTGCGTGTTTAATACTGTTTTGTGGAGTTTTTGAGGATGAAGAGTGTGTAGAAACACCATATAGATGTAGGTTTGTGATCTGGTTGTTCTTTGTAACATTTTTGGGTCGTTTGACACGACTACGGTGGTCGTCTTATGTGTGAAGTGATTAGGTTGTGTGTGGACTGTTTTGGGAGGCTCAATATGATTATAATTGATGTTTTTTGGATTGTTTGGTGATTTTTTGGACTTGTGTGAAGTCATATAAATAGGGTAGGTGTTGTTCGTTTCATCATAAAATAGGTTGTGGTCGATATATAATAGTTATGACGCTTAAACGATAAAGATAGTGTCGTTTCTCTTATTGTAGATTAAGGAGTTGTGACATTTGCGTAGCTTGAGGTTGGGGCAGTATATACAAGGTATGTGAGACTATCATTTTCCTTCTTTTGCACGACTCCAATTGTATATAATGCAATGAACGAGCTTCCAAAGATACTCTACTCTTATAAGCTAGCAGTACTTACATTGTTTCCCTTCTTATGGAACAATTGATGTTAAGGTTGCTTCTCTTATTCTTATGTTATCAATGTTGTTGGTACTTCCTGATTCTTATAATATCTCGATGAAGAGTTAGCCCTAATAATGTGTACGGAGAATGTCGACCTTACGTCACTCTGAAATGTTCAGAACATGATTCCAATGAGTTCTACATGCATTATATATATGTATATATTTTACTCTACCGAGCCGCACTATAGTCGGCCGGGTATGTAACCTATTGTGCAACCACTGATCAGTTGGGTTTACCTAGTACTCTTTGAGGCCGGGTATGATATGATGATGATGATGATGCCCACAAATGCGGATGTTGATACGATGATGATGATGCCCACAGAGGCGGATGTTTTTAAAAGATTATGTATATATATGTATCATGCATTTCATGTTACTGTCTCTTAGAAGCACTCAGATGCTACAGGTTGTATCTCCTACATCTCTCTTTACATTACTGTTCTTATTTATGCTTTCCTGTCTTACGTAATCAGTACTTTATTCGTATTGACGTCTTTTTATTTGTGGGCGCTGCATGTTGTGTTGCAGGTCCTGATAGACAGGTAGACAAAGCTCCCCCACCACAATAGGCTTTCCAGTTCAGCGGTTATAGGCGAGATCCCTTCTCCGGACTTGTTGTGGTCTTGGTATGCATTTTTGTTATAGATATTATGGGTATGTTGGGGCCCTATTCCGGCTATGTTGCATTACTTATGCTCCTTTAGAGGCTCATAGACAGGTGTTGACTCATGTATAGTTTGGTATGCCTTGTTGGATAATTTTTGTTGTATAGTCTTTCATGGCAACGTTGTAGCTCGTACCTTTTATGTAGTTTCTTAGCAATATTGTCATCCCATGTGATGTATGTTCATGATCCATATCTACAATTTATATTTATCTTGTTATCCCTTAAAGATAATAATAAGGTTAGATAAAATGTACGTTGGTGCTCGGAAAGTATGGCCCCGGTGCTAGTCATGATCCTCCAGTTTGGGTTGTGACAATACCTCCACAAATATTGCACATACACAACATGCCTCATACACAAATTTGGGTCCAGTTTCAGTTCCTAAGCATGATATCTAAATGAAAATAGCAGGATTAGATTTGTCATAACTCAGAGAGGGAGTCCTAGTCAGGCTTGCCTACTGATTTTAGCATGCTGGTAGTTAAACATGATCACAAAGACAGATCTAGTTTTATTCCTTGTAACTGATTTCCTAAGGCTTGCCTAGGTGTAAAATAACATGCAGCAATTATACAACTTTGTTAAAAGGGTTTCAGATTACCAATCCTAATAGCATGTGATTCTAAGTGTTTACCAAAGACCGATTTCCAGCTTATTAGAACAGGGACTGTTTTAGACATGTATATTTAAACTAGGTGTGATTTGAGTAAGTATGACCCTAAGGCATGATTTCTAATGCAGCATGATAACTTAAACATGATTTTTCTAAATGAATGCAAGATCACAACATTATGCACAACTTCAGGAATAGCACAGGTGACAGATTTTAATCGGTGTTTACCTAGAACAGGATCTCTACGTGTATAGCATAATTGTATATTTGTTAACAAATTTGTTCTAAGGCATGACCTAGACTACATTTTTTCATAATGCATGGACAGAATCAAATGGTAACAGTTTTTGTTGTTATTACTGATCCTATGAACAGGATTTCTAAGTGAAGGCAAGGAGTGATGACATGCTGAAAGAAAAGCAGATGTATGAACCTAAGTGACATGGTATCTAAATGCATGGCTTGATTCCTATACATGGTTACTAGTGCGCATATAAAAAATAAACCTAGAAAAACATGATATCTACCCATACTTACACTATAGCATGCATATCCCCACCCATTTTCACTATCCAACCCCAAAATTATTTTTACAAATTATTACAAACCTCTGAATATGAATTACATAATTAAAAGGAAAAGAAGAAGTTAACTATAGGGAGCCTTCCATAGTAGGCCCAAGTTTCCAGATCCTCAAATGCCATTGGTTCACAACCCTTCACATGATCCAGGTGTGTCAAAGTTCCCTAAGGATCTCAAGGGATCCCGAGCAGTGCTCACACCCAGATTTCCATAACCATATTGAGTAAGTGCAGTGTGGAAGGGACAACTCTAATGTGTCAGAGTTCAGAGGAATCTCATAGGGATCCCAAAGCAGTCGCACATTAAAGGGGCAGAACCTAGACTTCTAAGAGTATATGTGAGAGTGCTTGACATAGTTTTGAGAGAGTTGAGTTGAAAAACAGTTTCTGAAAATAGCTTTTGAAATAAGTTTTGAAAAGAAACAACAGAAGACTTTATTCTAACAGTTTGAAAGGGAAGGGGACAGAACAATCAGAGTAACAACTAAAGAAACAAACACAGAGCAAGAACAGAGTCATTTCAACTGACACAAACAGAGAAGAAGGGAGTTGGGGGACAAATAAGACATACATATGTACACATAGTTTAGATTTGCACACAAGTTGCAGTCAAATAAGTCCTAAAATGGCTTGTCCAGAACATAACAACGACAAAAAACAGTTTCTTCATAAAGATGCTCAGCCAGGAACTTAACAGACTCAGATTGAGGGGATGTTAAAGGGGAGTAACATGATGAATATAAGGGAGGGGGATACAGTTTAACAATCATACTAGTAAAGTGAAACTAGACATGCTAATTACAGGGTACACAACAGAACCATAAGTAAAATCACAGTAGAAATAGAAGGAACTGCAATACCAAAATAAACATGTTGTTTTGAAGCTTTAAGTTAAACTGAAAGGAGAGTAAGTGCAGAGTGAAGAGCAATAGAGTGTATAATACCCAGTCTTGGCTTGCAGCCAACTGAGAACAGCAAATAACCAGCAAGAATAACAAGAGAGAATATGTGTATGTGTAAGAGAGTTCAGAACGGTATTCGTTCGTGTCTATGCTAAGGAGAGAGTAGAGGTATTTATAGTTTAAAACAGGCAGAATAATAAGGTAAAATAACAGTTTCAGCAGTAATTATGGGAGTAAACAATCAATTAGAATCAAATTGGTAAAAGGACTTCCTTTAATTAAGGAGTCATACTTAGACGGTAATAAGCAGGTTTAAAAATAAGGAAAGGAATCTTGAAAGCTGATTATAACACATAAGGAAAGCAGCCTAGGTATAGTATATGTATATCATACGTAAGTAAGGCCAAGTTCATAATTATACTTAAGGAAAATATGTATACTAATTTGACAGCAAAAATCATTCATAGAAATAAGGAAAACAATAACTTAAACTTAAACTCCAGAAATCAATGAGGGAACCCTCGATTGAGGTCCTAATTATAGGAAGTCAGTACCAATCAAAGGAGAATATCACATTTGAGAGGGTTAATTATGCTATAGGCAAGGAGAGACAGGAAATCACCATCATAATTAGGGAAAATACTCGAGAATCAGTAGAGAATATCATGCAAGATCAATGAAGTATTTAATCATAGAAATTCAGGGATTCACAAATAGCAAAGATAACATTGATTTATCACAGCATTATGAGAATAAGCATGTAATAGACACGAATCATAAACATAAGAAGACTAGTATCACATAAGAGTTAGGGTTTCATACAGAGCACAGTCTGAATCACAGCATAGACATGATATAGGCAGAAGTAATCGAACCCAGAAACCCTAACAAGAAAACATAAAGTAAAATCACAGAATCATAGAATGTTCATGCGAAACATACAGATTAATTAAACATAGTACCCAAGATGAACTCTGAACCCTAAAAGTTGGGGTTTTCAACAGAATAACTCGGGTAAAGTAGAAGACTTAAACAAATGTTTAAAACACACTGAGAATCATAGATTAGTACTAAAAATCAGAAGAGAAAGTGTTTTGAAAGGTGTTAAGAAACCCAAGTTTTTAAGATGAAGATTGTTCTTAAAACAGGAGATTTTTTGAAGAAAACATGTAAAAACCTCAAAATACCCATAGATCTGTTACAGATCTAGAAAGATCGAAGGGTTTTAAAGTTAGGATTTCCAGAGAAAACCCAAAGAGGAAGAAGAAAACTGAAAGTTTTACCGGTTTTAACCGAAAGGTGTAAATATCTTAATCGAATGGCCATGGGTGGCCGTAAAAATGGCATGATATCATGAAGGTGAGTGAACCGCCTCTGGTTCACTTGAGAGCCTCGAACGATGACACAAATGCGAAAGGGGGAGCCATAAGGCTGGTATGAGGTGAGACCTCCATGGTTTCCAGAAAAGAGGTGGCCGGAGAAGGGAGATCAGTAGGTGGAGAGTCTAGAGAGTGAGAGATGAGAGAACTCAGAGAGACGGCTGAGTGAAATGAGAGGGGGAAATGAGAGATGGGGGTAGTCACTTAGGTCTTAATTTGGAAAGGGGGAATCTGGACCGTTGATTTGAATTAATCAACGGTTCAGATTGAATGGGTGGTTGGGCCGGGTAGGATTTTAGGTTTGGGCTGGGTTATTGGGTTAATTAATTGGGTCACGGGTCCGAGTTTAATTAGTCTAGAACTTAAGTAAAAGTGGCTAACTATTAAATACCCAATTAAAATAGATAAGTAATTTATAAAAATAGCTAATAATTATAAAAATGAATTTTATGCTTAATAAAATTAAATTAAAATAATTAACCAGTATTTAAAAATATAAATGGCTAATTACTGGATAAAATAGCATAAAACATATGATTAGGCTATAATTGCAAAGTTATTGCAATTATAGCCAAAGAGTGCCAATCTGGCTAATTGTGAAATAATTTGATCTTAATAGGACAAAAAAATAATGTATTAAGTCAAGAAAAGTTTTTGGAAATCATTTGTAATGCAATTTTATAATTAATTATTAGGAATAAGATATTGGATAAATTAAAAATAAATTAATAAAAATATGGGAAAATTATAGAAAAATACTAATTGTTATGAAAACCTGATTTTGAAGGTATATATACAAATTAAAAATAATTTGAGGAAAAATTGGGTATCAACAGAGCTGGGTTAGCTATTTCTTGTGATCGTGGGTGATGCTCCGCGTTTGCGTAGTGTCCTGGGCTGGGACTTCACGTTCGCGAGTGGAGTCCCATGTTAGCATAGCCGTTGAAGGTGGTCTAGGTGAGTTGGTCTTCACGGACGCGAAGATTTCCCCCGTTCGCGATGAAAGGGCTGTTCGTGGTTCGCGATTGCGGAGGGGCAACCATAATCGCGAAGGATATTTTGGTTAGCAGTAACTTTTTTGCTTCGCGATCGCAAGGCTTTGGTCGCGATTGCGATGGACAACGCCTTTGGCAGAGTATAACTTAACAAATCAGCTTCTTGCTCATTTTCATCTCATTTTCTCGTTTGGCGTAAATTTTGGGGCGATTTTGAAGGGGCATTGTAATGACTCGATCGGTCATTTTGAGTTCTAGCATGTCGTTTGGTGGTCTAAAGCCTTAAGTAGCTTTACTTTATGTATTATGACTTGCACGTGTGGTTGGTTTCGATTTTCGAAAAGTTCGGAGTTGATTTAGAAGAATAATTATAATTTTGAAAGCTTTAAGTTGAAAGCATTGACGAAGATTTGACCTTTAAGTAAACAACCTCATAATCAGGATTTGAAGATTCGAATAGGTTCGAATGATGATTTTGGGCATATGTTCGGATCGAGTTTTGGGTGGACCGGGAGCGTTCCGACGTTTATTATGGAAAGTTGGCATTTTGAAGGTTTTAGAATTTGCTAAGCTTTATTTGAAGTGGACTTTGGTGATATGTGGATGTCCGTTTGGGATTCCGAGCCTTGGAATAGGTACATATTAAGATTTGTGACTTGTACGTAAAATTTGGCGTCATTCCGGAATGTTTAAGTGTGATTAGGACGCGTTCGTCAAAGTTTGAAGGTTTAGAAGTTAAAAGAAGAATTTTGATGTGTGATCCATAGTTATGATGTTGTTTGGTGTAATTTGAGGACTCAAGTAGGTTCGTGTTGTATTTTGCGACTGGTCGGTGAGATTGGACGGGATACCGGGAGCCTCGAGTGTGTTCAAAATGGTTTCAGACTATTTCTCTATGTTTTGCAGCTGATGGTTTATGTTGTGTTTGGAATGCATCACGATCGCGAATGGTGAAGTGGACTGGTGAAGAATTTTTTCTTCACGATCATGTAAAGGGCATCGCAATTGGAGCTTGATCAAGTATTTCTACGCATTTGCGTAGGAGTCGCAAACGCGATAGGTTATTGAGGTTGGCCTATTTTGGGAGAGTTGTTCTACGCGATCGTGGAAGAGGAAATTTGTTGAGGCTAAGATTGGCCTTCCCATTCGTGGAGGTAGGCTCGCGTTCGAGAAGTCTTGGTCAGGCTATGTTTCACGATCGCGAGAAGGCTGTCACGTTCGCGTAGAGGGATTTCATGGGCAAGGATGGTTGGACTTCGCGATCGCGAGCAGTTTTCCGCGATCGAGAAGAAGGGTCATCTGGGCAGAATATATGTTGGCAAAACCACTGTTTGGCCCATTTCACCTCACTTCTTCGATGGGAGGCGGTTTTGGGGCGATTTTGAAGGGGGGGTTTCATCATCCATCACAAGGTAAGTGATCTCTAATTATTATGAGCTAAATACATGAATTATATATAGATTTTTAACATGAAAATTGGTAGAAATTGTGGGAGTTTTTAAGAAAACCTAGAAATGATAATTTTGGATTTTGACCACGAAATTGGATATGGAATTAGCTTAATTATATTATTGGAGTTACTCTTGCCTGTTTAACTATTTTAATTTACATTTATCCTGAGACTAGACTCACGTAGAGTATCGGACTTGCTATTTTAGATACTTGACGGGCTACTTAGTTAGCTGTGAAAATTGTACTTCCCTTTACGAATTTCTTTTGTGTTATGCATATTCATACGAAGGTTTCTTGAAACTCACACGTATGTTTGTGAGTAGGGTCAAAGACTCATTAAAGTTTCATATTTTAATGGGATCGGGTTGAACACCTCAACAATATTATTATGGGATCGCACAGAACGCCTCAGCAGTACTCTTATTGGACCGAGTTGTTTGCCTTGGCAGAGTAACCTATTCTTACGGGATCGGACAGTTCGCCTAGGCAAAATCATATATCATATTCTTATGGGGTCGAACCGTTCATCTCGGCAGGATTATGTATCACGCTTTTATAGGAGCGGGTCATTTGCCTCGGCAGGATGTTGTATCACTTTTATGGGATCAGGTTGCTCGCCTCGGCAATTCTATGAAATACTCGTATAGGATTTGGTCGCTCGCCCCGGTAGAATCGTGCGTAATATTCAATAAGAAGTCAATGTACTCGTGAGTTCATGACTTGATATGTGACGTTTTATCTATAGCGTTGACCTTTATGTATTCCATTCGAGGTGGTATCCGGTTATCGAGTATTTGGTGTTTACTCTTCTGTTGAGGCTCGTATTATGCACATATATCTATTTCGTTGTTTTTACCTGCTTTGCCTCATACTTTCATATTCTATTTATATCTGGTTTATTTGACCAGTAGTAAGCGTCGATGTTAACCCCTTGTTACTACTTCTTCTGTAACGACTCGACCGGTCATTTTGAGATCTAGCGCGTCGTTCCGCAGTTTGAGACTGTGAGCAGCTTCGTTTCAAGTACTATGACTCGAGGGCGTGGTCGGAATTGAATTTCAGGAAGTTTAGAGTTGGATTGGAAAGAAAATTCTCATTTCAGAAGCCTTAAGTTGGAGAAATGGACTAAGATTGGAATTTTGAGTAAACGACCTCAGAGTCAGGATTTTTTAGGGTTCCTGCAGGTTCGTATGATGATTTCAGACTTGACGTATGTCCGGATCGGGTTTTGGATAACCCGAGAGCGTTTCGATGCATATTGTGGAAGTCAGCATTTTTGAAGAAATTTCCTAAGTTTGGATTGAAGCGCATTTCAGTGATGTTGATGTCCGTTTGGGATTCAGAGTCTGGGAATAGCTTCATATGGTGATTCTGGAGTTGGGAGCGCGATCGGAAGTGAATTCGGATGTCCGGAGATCATTTTGAAGTCATTTGGCTAAAGATAGAAATTTGAAGGTTTTTGAGAAATCCGACCGGAAGTGGAAGTTTTGATATCGAGGTCGGAATGCGATTCCGAAAGTTGGAGCAGGTCGGTAATGTCGAATATGACTTGTGCGTAAAATTTGAGGTCAATCGGACGTGATTTGATAGGTTTCGGCATCGGATGCAGAGGTTGGAAATTTCTAAGTTCATAAAGTTGGGATTTGGGTGCGATTCGTGGTTTCGATGTTGTTTGATGTGACTTGAGGACTCTAGCAAGTCCGCATTATGTTTTGGAACAGGTTGGTATAATTGGACGGGGTCCCGGGGGCCTCAGGTGGATTCCGGGTGGTTAACGGATCAAATTTGGGAGTTTGAAGAAGGCTGAGGTTGTTATCATCTGGTGTGACCGCACCTGCGAGGATTTGGCCACAGGTGCGGCTATGGCACCGCAGGTGCGAATGATGGATGGTCTGGCTGGGAGCGCAGGTAAGATGGCATTTCCGCACCTGCGAAGATGCAGATGCGGACAGTGGGTGCAGGTGCGATTATTGGGCTGGAGTTGAGGCAGCCGCAGGTGCGGGAGATTGGTCGCACCTGCGGGAGCGCAGGTACGGTGGTAGGACCGCAAGTGCGGAATCGAGGCTGGGCAGAATGTTTTAAAATCGAGAATTTGTGGCCATTTCTTCATTTCTTCTTTGGTTTGGTCGATTTTGGAGGAGTTTCAAGAGAGGATTTCTTCATGCAACGTCAAGGTTAGTAACTCCTTCATGCTTCTAAGTTAAATACAAGACTATATGCACGGATTAGGCATGGAAATTGATTGGAAATTTGGAGAATCTTAAAGAAACCTAGAAAATGGAAATTGGATTTTTAGCCACGAATTGAGCATGAATATTTGAGTAAATTGTATATTTGAGTTAGTAAGGCTATGGGTAGAATATATCTTCGAGAAATTCCGGACTTCCGGACACGTGGGCCCGAGGGAATTTTGTTCATTTCACTAAGCGGGGCTGGGAAATTATATAATTTGAATTTGTTGCAAATATTAGGGTATATTTTCATTGGGTTGTCGTTGTTTGGACAGTTTTGGGGCGTTGTGCGTCCGTTTGGAGTCATCGTAAGGGCTTGGAGGCCGGTTATGGAATCTCGGAGAGAGGTAAGTCTCCTTTCTAACTTTGTGAGGGGGAATTGTCCCCCTAGGTGAATTAATTAAGTACATGCTATTATCTTCGGGGATTACGTACGCACGAAGTGACGGGAGTCCGTGCGTAGCTACTATTATGCCATGTTCGGGTAGTCTAGGACCCACTAGCATGCCTTATGTGTTGTACCTATAATCCTGCCTGTAATATTAAACTTCTAATATAATCGAAATCGTAATTGAATGTCTAAAAGAATACTAGAGTCCATTTTCCTAATCATCTAGAAAGAGAATTGATTCCTCTGTGGATAATTGTGTACCTAGTAGGGTTGTATTATGGAATATCATTAAACTTGAAAAATGAGTTTCAACACAAAGATTTAAAAACTAAATTTCATGTTCCTTTAAGAAGAATTTTTACCACTTTCCTGAGAAAAATTGCTTCTTGATAAAAATAAGGATTTATTATGTGGATATGTGTACATATGAGCACCTGAGTCGCAGGTATGATTCGCGAGCAGACTAAACTTATTATTTGTATGTATAACTGCGTCGCATGATCGATTCACGAGCGGGGCAGATAGATGCATCTATGGTTCGAGCCGTTCGACCCTTGGCAGTGCACAGTTTATTATTGTTGGTCCGCGCCGTTCGACCCTCGGCATTGCTTGCGCATGATATTTACTGCGTAGTTGCTACGATTTGTGCATGATTACTGGCCTGAAATTTTAAGTTGTCAACTGGAATGACAGAGATGTAAAGTTATTAAAGATTTTTGGAAGAAGTTGTTCCTTCCCGTTGATTAAATTGTTATTTAACTAAATCACCTATGTTGATTAATTGTTATTAATATGACGAAGATATAAAGTGTTAAACGTGAACGGAGTTGATAATATTATCTCTGTTTTTAATAAATTTCCTATGATAATCATGTTGAATGTCGCACTTAAATATTCTAAATTGACCTTTAGAAAGTGTCTAATTTGACCCCTCGTCACTACCACTCTGAGGTTAGGGGGGCGACTTACTGAGTACACGTTATTTTTGTACTCATGCTACACTTGTTGTGCATTTTTATTGCACAGGTACTTTCATAGAAATGTGGAGGATCCGGAGACTTAGGTGAGCTGCATCATCCGGAGGCGATCCGCAGCTGACAGAGTCTCCCTCGTACTGTATTGTTTTCATTTTAAATTTCCTAGTCCAATTTGTATTTAGGACAGGCTTAGTGATGATTGTACAAATTCTTAGAAATAGCTCATGTACTTGTGACACCGGGTTCTGGGATGTGTTGGGATATATTTGCTAAAGTGTAATATTTAAATCATTATTTTATTTAACAGATTTTTATTTAGTTAATATGTAATAAAGTGAAAGAAAATGTTTTTCATAAATGTTTAAACCGGAATTTATTTCGACTAATTAATGATTGGCTTGCCTGACAATGATGTCCGGCGCCATCACGACCTTATGGATTTTGGGTCGTGACATCTTCGGGTTTAGGCTAGATACATACTAGGTACACGTTGATTTACGTACTCATGCTACACTTCTGTACTGATTGTGCAAGCAATGAGACATGTACATTTGGTAGTCATCTTGATGCATAGGCGCAGCTGCTGAGGAGACTTTGCGGTGAGCTGCATTCCATGTTGCGATCCGCAATACATGGAGTCCCCATCTTATTCATTTATTTTATCATGTCTACTTAATATTTCAAACAAATGTTGTATTAGTATTATACTTCCTAGTGGAAGCTCATGCACTTGTGACACCGGATTTTTGGGGTTAGTTTCTGTCCTTGGTTTATAATTGACTACGTTCGAGAAATTAAATTAATAATATCAGTGCTTTCTTATGAAAATGAGCTACTTCGATTATTTATTTTATTCTCGAGTTGCATTTAGATTATCTATTAGCGAGTTGATTTCATGGTTGGCTTGCCCAACGACAATATTGGGCGCCATCAAGGCATATAGTGGAATTTTGAACGTGATATTCATTCTCATCATCTATCACAAGGTAAGTGATTCCTACCCAATGCGAGTTAAATACATTGATTATATATGGATTTGAATATAAAAATTGGTAGAAATTGGAAGAAACCCTAGGAATGGTATTTTTGGATTTTAACCACGAAATTTGACATGGAATAAGGAGTAAATAATATATATTGATTTCATGGTATTATGGGTAGTATTTATCTTCGAAAATTTTCAGGTTCAGGGCACGTGGGCCCGGGGTTGACTTTGTTGACTTCTTGTGATGAGTTGGGAATTGTTTCTAATTGTTATATTACGAGCCTTGAAGTATATTTTGATTGGTTTGCACGTTCTTTGACTAGTTTCATATTCGTTTGGCATTGATTTGAGATGATATAAAGGCGTTGGAGCCAATTATTGAATTTCAGAGCGAGGTAAGTATCTTGTCTAACCTTGTGAGGGGGAATTTACCCTCCGTAGGTATTATATTTGTTATGTGCTACGTGTAATGGGAGCTATGCATGTATGAGGTGAGGAGTGTCCATGTGTATGCTAGAATTCCTCATTGTGTCCAGTTAGACTTAGACTCACGCTATGCTTTAATTGTATTATTTGAGTAATTCTTGCATGTTTAAATGCCTTAATTACATTTTGATTTGAGACTAGACTTGCGTAAAGTATCGGACTTGTTAGTTTAGATACTTGACGAGTTGTGTCACGACTCAAATCCTATTATAGGCTGTGATTGCGCCCAACACTACCATTAGGCAAGCCAACACTTTAAAACATGAAAATCGGCTGTTCATAACACATGTTAACACAATGGAAGAATCATTAAGCAATTTATATGTCTTTATATAAAATACTAACATCATTTTCATGATTAGGCTATGATCAATAATACAATATCGAATGTAGTGACAGGAATACACCAAAGAGAAATAGTCTATATCCCCCAAAATCTAGTGTCACAGGTGCATGAGCATCTATTAGAATATACAATACTACTACTACGACTGTCAAGAATAGGAAATAAACAGAATACAATAAATAGGTAGATCAGGGACTCTGTGTGCTGCAGATCATAACATACAGAGCAGCTCACCACAAAGTCTCCTCAGCGACTGCGTCTACGCGCCCAAATTACTACCAAAAGTACATGTCTCAGTACCTGCACAGTTAGCGCAGTAGTGTAGCGTGAGTACGTAAATAAACGTGTACCTAGTAAGTAGCTAGTCTAATCCTGAAGAAGTAGTGATGAGCGGTTGACATCGACACGTACTAGTGGTCCAATAAATCAAGTATAATAAAATTAGACAAGTACGAAGCATGGAAAGTAAAACAGTGAGAGCAAATATATGTACATAACACGATCCTCAATAGAAGTATAAATACGAAGTCCTCAGTAATCGGTTACTATTAATGGAATTCATAATGGTCAACACCAGGTAAGTTGTCACATCTCAAGTCAGGAAAACTTATAGGTACACTGACTCCTTATTATTATGCACGATTCTGCCGAGGCTAACAACCCAATCCCATAAGAATGTTTCAAAGAACTGTTGAGGCTAGGGGTGGACATTCGATATTTCGGTTCGGTATTTCGGTATTCGATGTATCAATTGTTTATACCAAATACCGTACCAAAGTATTTCGGTACGGTTCGGTATTTATTATTTTGGTTCGGTACGGTTTCGGTTAAATATTCACTAAATAAGCAACACTAACGAGTGACAGTTCTCCTATGTTCAATGCCATGTTGTCTAATGTTCAGCCAAGAAATACGAATACAATAAAATTGAACAACAGAACAACGAAATGCTATTGTCTAACTGTTCAGAAAGAAGTAAGTAGAAAGAAGCAAATACACATGAAATGATGAAATTGAACATAATGGCATTTGGAGCACTGTAGCAGCATTTCGCTACTCATTTTCTTGTGGCTTACTGCCTTAATGGCTTAATACACTATTCAAAAAAATGTGACAGTAGCATTGTAGCAGCATTAACATGCTACAAATTTTTTCTCTGAAAATGGCCAACTGAATTAAACACAGTGCAATAGGAGAATTAACAGTAGCAACAATGCAGCAGAATTAACAGTAGCAGTTGTTGTAGAAGAATTAGTGTTCTAATAGTAGCAGGAGTGCAAAAAAACAACAGAATTAACAGTAGCAACATACTCTAATTCTTAATAACAGTAGCAGCAGTTCTGCACAAAAGAAAAGGCAATTTCTTATTAAAACCTTAAAAGGAGAAAGCTTTCAAGTAAATTATGGAAGAAACTAGAAACATACCTTTGAATTTTGATTCTTTGAAGTCACAACAGCCGATCTCTTTAAAGTCACAACAAGCTTCTGAAACAGCAGTCGATCCCTTTGAATTTTGGTCTTCGTTTGCCCAGAATTTGTGAAACTATCGCCTTAAATCGGTATATCCTATGTAATTGACTTTCTGAGGAGTGAGTACTGAGTTCGTGAGTCGTGACTGCCTAATGCTAATACCCTAATTGAATAGAGAGTTGGCTTGGTCAGTAGGCTAGGAATTAGATTAAAAATTGTTGGGCTGGGGCGCTGGGCAATTAGTGTAGTAGCTAACTATAGGTCCAACTTTAAACAAAGTCTTTAAAATTTTGGTAATTCGATATTTCGGTATACCGAAATTTGAACATCCTAATACAGAGGACCGTAGCATAATATCGAAATAACAAAAATGTAATACCGAATTAGACCGAAATACTAAAAAAACCGAAACCGAAATACCGAATTAATTCAATCCGGTTCAAAATTCAATTTTTCAGATTTTATGCCCACCCCTAGCTGAGGCGAACAACTTGATCTCATAAGAGTGCGTTACTTAGTCCTGCCGAGGGAACGACCTGATCCCATAAGAATGTGCTACATAATTCTGCCGAGACGAACGACCCAATACCATAAGAATATGTACTCTTCCGAGGCGAACGACCCGATCCCATAAGAGTGTGTTACAATATTCTGCCGAGGAAAACGACCCGATCCCATAAGAGTGTATTACAATATCCCGCCAAGCGAGCGACCCGATCCCGAAAGAGTGTATTACAATATCCTGCTGAGGCGAACAACCTGATGAGAGTGTATTACATCATACTATCGAGGCGAACGACCCGATCCCATATGAGCACTGTTGAGACGTGCAACCCGATCCCATTAGAATATAAAATTTTAACGAGTCCTTGACCCCACTTACGAATATAAGTGTTAGTTCAGAAATTCAAGAAAACTTTTTGATGAATACGCACAACGCTGGAGAAATCTGTAAGGGAAGTACAATTTTCACTGCTAATCAAGTAGCTCGTCAAGTATCTAAAATAGCAAGTCCATTACTCTACGCGAGTCTAGTTTCAGGCTATAATGTGAATTAAAGCATTTAAACAGGTAAGAATAACTCAAACAATACAATAAAAGCATGACATGAGTCTAAGTCTACCCAAACATAATCATGAATTCTAGCATACGCACGGATACACGTGACCTCATACATGTGCAGCTCCAAAACACGTAGCACATAACATTAAAATACATACGGGGTAAATTTCACCTCACAAGGTTAGACATAAGACTTACCTCCGAAATCCGATAACCGGCTCCAACGCCTCTCTAATTCCTTAAACCAACGCCAAACAATCTGAAACTACCCAAAGAACATGCAAACCAATCAAAACATACTCAAGAACCTATAATTTACCATTTAGAAACAATTCTCAATCCCGCATGAAAAGTCATCAAAACACAACCCCGGGCTCGCGCGTCCAAATTCCGAAAATTGTCAGAAATAAATATTACCCATAACTTATATGGTCAATATCTAGAAAATCATCAAATTTCATCCATTAATTGGTCCTCAAGTCAAGGATTTGTCATTTCTCAACTTTGGGGCTTAAGACCCCAATTTCTACAATCAAATACGGATAAAAAAAATAATAACCAACAGAAATAATCATGGGAAAATGGTCACGCTCAACTATGTCTTGTAGAAGACTAAGCGGGCGTTGCAAATATAATCCTGGGGTATTATGCCCAGAGTCGATCCCACAGGGAATTGACGTATCAAGCAAGCTGTTAAAATACTACTCAGCTGTCACCTGATGTTATTTAAATTACTAATACTAAAGATTAAAACTAAAGATTAACTATGCTAAGGTATAAACAATTGTAATAAAAATCTAAGGTTATGGTTTCCCCCGCTGGTGAACTTACTTCTCGGATACTTCGTATAGCTTGATTAATCGTCTCTATCAATCATGAACACTCTATCTACCATAAATCTCTCTCAAGTAATTATGATAATTTACTAGACGCACTCTCTCAAGTTACGCTAGCTAGATTGCATTACAGTTCACTTAGATTGCACCCGAAGTATCGTTATCTCTAATCCAACCTCTAAACCCTCGGTTATGACTTTCGTCTATACTCTGGGAGTGGTGTTGTTCAAACAATTACCTAAATATGCACTCTCTCTCAAGTAGATACATAATAAATAGGCACAGCTAATTGAGGGCCCTTCAATCAACTACAACAAGAACGTAGTTGAACAAATAGAGTTTAATCAACCAATCAAAGCTATATTAATATCACAATAAGTTTATTCCCCAACGGGTTCTACCAAAACCCTAGGTTACAGAAGTTAGCTAAACAAATTCGTAAGAATAAAATCTAAAACAACTTGCATAATAGAACTAAAAAGTAATGAAGAAAATATGTACAAATCTGATGTTTTGTCGTCCGTATCCTCTCTAATCTCGAATCTCCCTCTGTAGTTGTGTTTTAGGAGTCTATTTATAAGTTAAGGACAAACCCTAAACGTGTAGGAGACTTCTATTTCAATTGGGAAACACTTAAACCCGTCAAAACTCGGTTTTTCGCCGAACTGGGGACCCTGGCGTTTGGACCCAAAGGCCTGGCTAACGCCAGGCTAGGGCTGGCGTTTCAGCCCTAACGCCTGGCTAACGCCAGG